>BMAO01022869.1:0-35214 GCA_019973975.1 Trichonephila clavata
TTTACAAATAAAGTCCGACTTGTACACGATTACTTTAAATTTTAGAAAAGTTTTTTAAAAAAACGCTCGTATGCTTTGGTAAAAATGGTTTATTTCCAAAAAAAATATTTAATTAAATATACATGAAATTTAATTTGTAGATTTGTGATGGAAAATATAAATATATATTTTTAATGAACTGCGCTAGGGAATCAAGACTAAAATAATTTGTAAGACGACTCATGTAGAATCATGTATTATAAAAATCTGTTTCTAGAATGAAGTGTTTTTAGATATTAACTTATTGTAGTTGGAAAACGATGTGCTAGCATAGTGGTATTTTGTTCAAAGCACTTTGGTGTTACTCTGATACAAATACAAATAAAACAAAGTTAAAGTGTTCATTCATTATTACAATTTACACATATCGCATAATTTTAAATTATAATGCAATTCTTATCTTACAATTACGTTTATTCTTGATGATTAAAAACTATGAAAAAATAAAAACTAGATAAATTGAAAGTGGATAAATTCAAAAGTTTTGACCTGCTCTTAGAGTTCCTTTCCTTTAATTAACAGAAGAAATTGTATAGATTCTCATTCACAGTTCTGCTGATTCTTTAAATGACAATTCATTTTAATAATGATAGTATATATTGAGATATAATTACAGATATACATATTAACATCACATTGAATAAAAAATACTAACTTTAATTAGCGCATCAAATCTTTACATAAACTAATTGATAATATTTTCAAAATGATACGTATAAACTTAAGATAGTAATTTTAGAAACATTCACCAATGTAAATTTTCTTGCATAAAGTATTTTAGTTACAAAAAAATAGTGTTTTCTTCAATTAGGGAAAGACAGTTCAAAATTACATCCCTTTTTTTACACCATCATTGACTCGAGTAAATATAAAATGATAGCTGTTTACAGTAAAATTGCAAGATAAAAAAAAATGTAACGTAAAAAATTTGCTTTTTTAAGAGGAAGTCGTCAAAATTTATATTTTAAATCAGTGAAATTCAGGTTGAAATGTGCACAGCAGGGTGTCAAATTCGTGTCTGGTGGGACGCATGCAACCTGGCCAATATATTGGCAACGACAATAAAATAATAAACCGATGCAGAATAAAAATATCATAGGTAGAGTTCGTAAACGTTTTTTTAAATTATATATTTCTTTTTTACTGTTATAAAACAAAATGCGTTCATTTATTTTGAATATAACACAATTAGGTTAATACGGTATTTAAGCATAAATTTTATCTAAAATATATAATAAGTTAGGCTACTAATTTTTTAATAGAGGGAAAATGTTTAATAATTTCAAAATCTACAAACAAAATGCTTTAAGAAAAGTTGATTAAACGTTCAACTGCAAAATAAAAAACAATAATTTGTCGTTGAGTTAAAAGCTGAAAATATAATTTTAATAATATGTCCGGTTAAATAATCAACAGTATTTATCTATAAAAGCAACTGATTGTGTAAATTATATATAGTCAATGTGCAATAATATGGGTCTCAGTTCTCCAACTCTGGTACGATTAGTGCACGAAAAAAAATATTTTGTTCCCGAATAGTAAAACACATAGGTCATAGAGAATAATTGCTTAATTCATATCACACTTATTGATTTGTGCAAAAGCTCCAAGTGCAGTTTGCAGTTGCTTATCTTGCTCCAAGAATCTTAAGCAAATCTGGGATTTTAAAGAAGCAGTATGTCAGGTTTAAAAACTAAAAACCAAGATACAAGCTTGTTTTTCGGTCCAATTTGGTTGCAAAATCTATATTTTATGATTGATATAACCGAGCACTTAACCGATTTAAACTTATAGTTGCAAGGAAAAGATCAGATCATTACGAACACGTTAGCATAGTGAAATCATTCAAATGTAAGTTATTTCGTTGAGAAAAGCAACTGTAAAAATGAAAATTATAGCACTTCCCGACGTGCAACATGAACAAATCAAGTTTGGATTGTACTGCATCGTATCAAAAATACGCAGAAAAACCTTTAAATCTTAGAACTGATTTTGAAACAAGACTTAAACATTTTAATTCTTAGAGATAAAATTTTTTTAGTTTGTTCGATTTTCTCAATAAATATAGACCCTGTACCCAATCATATGTAAATAGAAGTAATCAAGAATAGTGCGACTTAAATTTGAATGCAAAATCCATTGAAAAGTGAGTGCTCCGGAATTTTACCAGACAGGTTTAAAAATACTCTAAAATTCGTTTATGAAATTATTACGATGTTTGGAAGGACTTATAGGTGCGATCAGTTATTTTCCGTTATGAAAGGAAATAAGTCTCCTGTTAGGAATAGTATTAATGACACTCACCTTGTGTCAGTTTCGAAAGTAATCACTCCGTACCAAATTTCTCCCAAAATAGGAAATATAGTTGCAGAAAAGAGGTGTCAATGTCACGTTGGAAACATTAGATTTTGCTTATTATTTTTTATATGTTTGTTACAATGATTATTCGAAATAAACTCCATTTCCATGAATATTGACTTCTTTTGCGGCCATCTAAAGTTAAGCCTTGTTTGCTTGGTCCACAAGTTAGTCTTCGAGTTTAACATCTCTGGTGTACAGGATATCAGTAAACTTAGAGAACAAAAATTCTTCTAAATTGCTATACATTGATTGTAAGAGAACTCATACTAAATAAACTGCATATTTGAAATGTATGTACATATAAGCGCTTCTGTTTATATGTATGTTTACATGTAGTATGATCAAAATAGTATCACGACGTGATTAATTCCCATTTACATATTTACACGAATTTCTATGAAATAATGTGTTTCAAATGCAAATGTGATAATATAACAATGAGACCACATTAAATATAGTGATTTCGCAATTGGGAATCGTATCGCTTACATTCGGTATTTTAACAATTACAACTTTAGTCCGAGCATTTAATTACATGACTTCAATACCTATCTATTGGGTTATCAAGGGGTTACGGTAAGTTGCGCCGTATGCTTGTTAGTGAGATTCCGATTTCGACGGCCAGAGATCATATATCAGTTTAAATTTTGAGGGGGACACAAAATGAGGTGTTAATGATATCCTGTGTAATTTGAAGAGCTCCCTGTAATTTAAGATCTGTCTGCTTAGGCGACGTTCAGTATTTTCCACCGAGATTTAACGATTGCAAATGACATTGATGTAATGGTTTTATTCCTCAAATATCAGAACTATGGTTAAACCGAAGCTGTTATAATGACTACGATTTTCAGAAGCTATATACTTCCTCAATTACAATTATTTCTTAATTTTAACAAAACTTTTATATACATACAATTTGCATAAATAACAATTAAAAGAATTCAAATAACTCAGAACAATAAGATAATTTAGATGTTACTGATTATAATTTTCTTATGTATGCTAATTTAACATCATGTTTTCCCCCTTTATTACTCTAAAAATCGAAACCCTTCATCTTGAATGTTCAACGTTTGAAGTCATACCTTCGTTTTTTTTTTTTTTTAAATTATTTCACGTATGAAGATATAGGAATTCATTTTCAACAAATGCTCTAATTGCCCATACGTTGATTATTTCCCTTTGATTCTAAACCACAACGGATTAACAGTATTTTAACATTAGTAAAAAAAAGTGCAGCTTAGATTCGAGTATATGTAAAAAAATTAGTTATATCTTAAAAAAAAAACAATTTATAAACACTGTTGAATTTTGAAAAAAAAAGATTTCAAAATTTAAACACATTTATTATATTATATTTGTAGTAAAACATTTTTGTATATTAAAAAGATCAGAAGCATAATAAATCAGTAATCTAGATTCAAAAATGAATTTCAACCAACTGATAAGCTGGAAGACGTATTTAAGTTAAATTAGAATTTTAAGGAAGTTTAAAAGTTGTATAGCTAATTTTTAATATTCTTTTAGTAGATTAAAATAAAACTGTTAAATGAGTTATTAACAAAATTCAGGCAGGACCTTATGATTATTCTCCGAGAAGGTAGCTGTCTGTGTTGGAATTCACCAATTACACAAGGCTAATGCGACAACATTGATGGTTAGTAAATGGGACCATTGAGAACCTTCAAAAAACAAAATCTCACCATTGAGCTAATATGACGTCACAATGGGAGGAAAAATATCTCAGCTGCATTCCAGTGATGAACCGTAAAACGTCGTTTTGTTCGTTGACACAAGATTGAGAAAAGTGCATAATGATAGCTACACTCTCCCCCTTACAGTTCGTAGACATCTGTTGTGCATAAGTTATGTGCACACACGAGGATTCCTCTTCAGGGACTATTCATGCATTAGCGATAAATATTTCGTAATTTGAACAACAACTACGTAATTTGAGCATTACGGTCGGAAATTACGCATTTATATTTGTCAAATTCCCTCCATTTCTAATAATGAAAATTGTATAATCTTTCATCTAAAACAACCCTAAGAATAGGAAATACAATTATGAAATTTAAAAGCATTGCTTAGATACTACATCAAAACACTTATCATATTATATTTAAAAGTTTTATAGCTTGATTGATGATTTCATTTAAGTGGCACTTAAACGTAAGATGAGAGTTGCGGTGGGGAGAAACGAATTCGTCCATTGTTTCTTAGAACTACATAAATGTGATAGATTATGTACAAGTGTTGCTGATGTGTGAATACAAGGTTCTTTCTCAAAACATATCACTAACACATTTTTCAATACATTAAGTAAAAGTGAATTATAAAAGTCATTAATAATAGAACGTAACTTATATGAAATGATGTTTAAAATTTAATCCGGCATCACTCGCGTGAAAAAAACGACCTAAAGTTCTCGCGCAGGGTATGCACAACCAAGGGTGTTTACATTGTGTTTTTACCGTAAGCTTTGTATGCAAAGGTTAAAAAAGGTAAAAAAAGGTGGAAATACATGTTTATTATATTTTTCAAACGTAAATTTAATTTTTCTATTTTTTGTAAGTGCATTGCTTATACACTTCTTTTAATCTCGTCGTAAGTGAGTGCGATGTTTTCACGGGATCTTATTTTTTTTTTAAAAAAACCGTACTCTTTTAAAACTAAACATTATAGAGTAAACTTCCCTATTCTTTAAATTAGAAAATTGTGAAATTTATTTTTTATTTTCTCTTATTGTTCCAGGAATAGTTTTTTTTTCTTCAAAAGTTCATCTGAAAGTGGATAGATGTTGTGCCAGCTGTCTCCTTTAAAATCACGTTCTTATCCAATATTTTTATGTCTACACATAAAACATTTATTTTCAACAGTGTCTCTCTTTTCTAAATCTGGATCCATTTCAGTGAAGGAATCATACTTGCTGTTATACTCTTCATCATTTGGTTTTCCTCATCATATCCGCGAAGAGAATTTCTTCCTCGAAAATATTGTTGCACTATATCTATTAAATATTATATCTATTAAATTACTTAAATAACACATTTCTTCATCTTTACTACAATAATATGATATAGCATAAGGAAGATTTAAAACGTGCTCATGCATTCAGAACTGTAAGGTGATTCACTCGTAGGGTATGACATACCCGAAAAGGTGGTATCCAAAAATATGCGTGTATAATTCGCCTACAAGCTAAAGCCCCTCAAATGATATGACCTTGAAATCAGCTACACGAGAAACTATTCATCTTCCAAAAAACGTTTAAAATGAGCATTGAAAAAAGTTAGACGGTGGTTATCACACACCCTGCGCGAGAAGTGCCGGGTTAAGCAACTTATTCATGGTCCTCTTCTATTTTAAACTGGTTGATTTCTGATTCCTCACTTGCAGCAAAGAATTACGTTTCAATAAAAAAAATGGTTATTATTTTCTGGTGCTTGAATAGCTGTAAGTTTTAACAAAACAATTGTGGAAATATATAAAGAAATTGAAAAAAAAATTAAAGAAATCTTGAGAAAAATTAAAGAAATATATATTAATATTCCTAAACGTGGAGGAAAACAGTTAATGTGGATTTTTCTTCTTTTGGATTGTGATAATTGCCTGGAGAATTGGTGTTTAATTGGAAGTTTCCATTAAATATATCCGTTCATTTAAATGGAAAAAAATTGGGAGTTTACTTTATTCCAAAGGAACTGTTCTGAGTAATAAGAATATTTAGAGGGAAATATAATCAATTCCAAATGAATCGATTTTTTTTATTTCCCAAAATAAGAATATCTGCTAGAATAATAGTTTTATTTAAAAAGAAAAAGAGAACTCAATTACATTATTTTTTCATGCAATTGATATAATTTTCTCTATAAATTTGAAAGGTTAAGTGCCTCCAAATAAAACATTTCATTCATTTAGGAAAGAGATGAAGTGCATTAAACCTCATATTCAATAACTACTCCTCAGGATTTGCTACAGATATGTACGCTAATAAAGTTTAGCAAAACCAATTTCTGCTTAAAAGATTTTTTTTCAATCTTTAATTATTTCGGGCTTTCCTCTAAGTTATTGCCTTTTGTGAAATTTGCACAAATTAAAACTTTGATGCAATTTATTTTCTTTATTTTAGTTAAACATAAAATGTGTGATTGCAAATATTTAAAAAAAAACAATAAATATTTAAGGACAAGTTTTTTAATTTAATTCTAATTAAAAAGACAGCTGAAGTTAAGAATCTTATAATTGTGAACTACAATAAAAATTGACGTTAGTTCTTTCGTTCCGATTTCCAAGACATACCACGGGATAATTCTAAAAAATAAAAAGAGAGAGCAAGAATATATGTTTCAAGAATTTTCATTTTTTGCTTTTTCTTGTAGGAACAAGTAACAAATCTGAGGCATTTGAAGCTTATTTTCTAATTTTAACAAAAGATTTCTTCTCTTACTAGAAAGGAATAAACCAATTTTTTTGTTACGTGATAAAAAGAAAGAACTAAAAATTTTCCCCTTCACGGAAAAAAGTAACCTTTAACCTGTACGAGTCTACTTTACTTAGTATTATTTTATATATTCTAGTTCACAGCAAATATTATTACGCAGGTTTATTATATTTATCTGTGTCCGTACTAATAAAGGTGGCCCATATAATACCTTTTACATGTCTCACCTCCTTTTTACTTTTTTCTTTATTGCATCGTCCAATCTTTTGCTTCAAATGATTGAAATGTTATTAAATAGCACAAAATTGAGAAATTTACTATGCTTTACTTTCATTAGGGTAGACTTGGAGAATATACTACAATAAAACAATTCAATTTTTCCAAAATTAAAATATTTCAAAATTTATAGTATGGTATTTTTCTAATGGTATATAAACAAACGTTTTGCTTTTGTTGTAATGTCTATAAAGAAGCTCCACAACAAATTCTGCAATTTCCAGTATTTGAATAGTACTCAATGTAATATAGGCAGGTAACATTATAGAAAACACTTCAGAAATTGTCATCAATACATTTAGCTTTACCACAGAAAAATAAAACTTTAATATAAAAAGTAAAAATTGAGCCATTGTATTGGAGTAAATTTTTATCGCAAGGCAAATGTTCAATTTTTTATCTATATATTACAAATAATTGAAAGGTGAAAATTAGCTAAACTATTAAATTATAACACATATTACAAACTTAAAGAAAAACATTTAATGAGGACTTGCACTACGCTCAGGCTCATACGCTACACTTAGTATAATAGAAGGAGTCATCTTGTATATCTTGATATAATCTTCATAGAACAAGGATAAACAATGCCCACAACTTTGTATTTATTCCTGTCCTTAAAGTTAGTCATATTAGTTAGTGCCACAAATGCAAGGATGCATTGTGTTTGCTGCCACCTTACTTTTTATTTACCTCTACACCTTCTCTTTGGTCTCCGTTGGCAACTCTCCTCTTCCAAGAAAGTTGACGTTCTGCACTTGTGGTGTTCTTATGTTTTCTATGTTTTTAGCAAATTTTTTTCAGTATTAGAATTTAACTCAACTCCTTCAAATGTGATGTTACTGACTACGAGGAACTATAGATGAATTATAAACTTCTGTAATTTTTCTTAAGTTATTTATTATGATGAGTTTTATGGAAGAAAGAAGAACTCAAATGACTTGTAATACAAGAGGATGGTCCGGGAGAAGGTTTGGAAAGGTTTACTGAATTAAATTTCAGTACTACACGTATTACCCTTAGTCTTGCTGCCCATATTTGCTTCTTGTGACATAATTCAATTGATGACAATACTGATGACGAACAGAGAAAGAACGAAACCACTTGCTTCCTACAACGGTTGCTACACTCACTTAGTATTACAGCCATTTATAGGTTTCATGTAAACTGAATTAATTTGAATATTAAGTGGAAGTAAGATAACTAAAATATAACCGCAACCCCAATTTGAAACATCAGATAGTTGTATTTACATTAGAAATGTCCTGCTTGTACTTATTTTAAAACAACAACGCAAATAAGACTCACAACCGTCAAGACACTTGAACATTGTCAATGACGCAGTTGGAATGAACCAAATCAAAACCATGAAGTTTGGTATGAATATTTGCTAAAATGTGCCCAAATTATCTTAAGGTCCATATTTGCCAAGTTTATCCTTTACTCAATGCAATTTTATCATAAAGACAATTTGTAAAACACATTTATATAATAATGAAGAAAAACTTAATAATATGTTTCTGTTTTTTAATATGTTTTGAACCTCAACTTTTATAGTTTCCTCTACATGTTTTGAATTTTCGGATTTTCTCTCTATTACAACTATCAATTTTTTGTTTATTCTTTCATGTGTTATTTTTTCATCCTATGATGCTATGATGATATGTCGGCGTTTGTTATATTCTTTTGCAAGGAAATGTCTTTCGCACAGCTTGCTTTGATTGCAGAATGGATTTTAATACAAAATGCTTACTTCAGACATGTCAAAGACACTAAAAATAAACAATTCGCTAGTGTTTGTGCGCGACATCTAATTTATGAGTAGTATCTGCCTGAACTTTTCTTTTCATTTCATATTTGGTTTCTATTTTTTCCATCTGAAAACTTGGCCCAATGATGTATAGTTCAAAGGATAACTGTTGTATAATTGTTTTTCTGAACATATAAATAAGAGTGATATCCAGTTGAAAACCAATAATTTTATTGTGTGTTATGGGATAATTGAAATGAATCAGTTGTTTTATTTTTCTGCTGTTTCTTGGGTTGCTAATTTTTATTTCAATAATTCATTAGCAAAGATAACATCATGAGACAAACTAGATACTTCTTATGGTATTTATGATTTAAGTATGATTAAGTGATTAAGTCAGGTAAAATGCCATTCTACAGGCCTGAAATACAAATATCTTGCAATAAAAATAGCTACAGAAACGCGTAAATTTGAGTAATATCTGAAAACGTAGGGTATTACAATTATATTTTAATAAAAATTGCTTAAAATAAACCAATTTAAAGAAAAAAATATTACAGTTTGGGCGAAACGAAATTTCTAGTATAAATATAACATCATATGTGTGTGTGATAACAAAAATATGGCAGTCGAGATGATTATGTAAATATAGCACAAAAATAACATCAAATTGTAATTATAGTAGTATCACCCGAAACACATATGAATCAATAATAAATGATGGGAAATTCATTAATTTGAAAATATAATGAATACACGAATATATTTAATAAGCCAAGAGTAATGTGTTTGGGAGTCTTTTATTGTTTCTTTATTTGTTAGATTGAAAAGTTTTTGTTTACAAAATGAATCAGAAAGCATTCGAATTATTTAATTTTGTGAAGATTATTCAGTTAATATTTGAGTTTTCCAAGTTTCAAAATAGTAATACGTTTTTAGATTTGTTTTCTCTCATAACTATCAAAACTGGAACCATAATCATTGTGCATTAATCTATTATTCGCAGGTGTCACCTTATTTTTTTGATCATTTATAATATTTACAAGGACTTATGTCAGTAGACCATACGCGGTTCAGGAGTACTATTATTGCTTCTGAAACTATAGCATGAAATAATTTAGCAAATCAGTTTACAAAAGAACACGAAAAAAAAAAACGTTTTACATCTTCTCATGAACTATTTTAAAAGTACTATGTACATTTTTTAAAGTACTATGCATCTGTTTGTGTAACCTCTTAAGCTGGATCCCAATATCCATGTAAATGAACATGCTTATCTTTACAAAGATCGTAAAATTTTGAATAAGATTTGGTACCCGAAGAGAGAGTGAGAGAGAGAACCTGTATTGCTCTTCGTCTATTATTTATAAGAAATAATAACTTGAGTCTTACTATCGATAAACTTAAAACAACTGCTCATAAATTAGTACAAAAAAGCGTGATACAATGCTTGATAGAATATCCAAAAATGTTATAAAAATTTTTCTCCAGCTTTATTTTTGCTTCAGCTTTTGTTTTGTTTCCCTTTCAGTTTACTAGAGCTTCATGCATTACCCTGGTACAAAAAGAATTTTCAAATGTATTAGTTTTTTGAAAATTACTGTTGCATTTTCTAGTAGAGAGTGAGTTTGCCTTTCAAAATAATTTTCCTTTTTGAACTGGCCCAGTTCTAAAATCAATTTCGAGTAACTGTTAAAGATAAAAATTGTGTTTTTGCGCGCAACAATTAGGCTCACACAATATTATTTATTTAAAAATATTTCAAAATAAGTTGCTCTCAGGACTTTTTGCTGCTAATTTTATGAATGATTTTTGCTACTATTGTGATTATTGTGACCATATTTTTTAATTGAAGACTTCCCATTGGGTATGGAATATGAATTACTGAATTATTCTTCGCAATCATCTTAATTTTTGATTCAAATGCACTATATTTGTTCAGAATTGAGCAATATTCTCTTATCGATATAATTAATTTGACATCCTAATAAATTCTTCCGTAAACCTTTTAAGGTAAATGGTTTTTATTTCTGCCCACCTAAAGAAAATGTAACAATGTTTCTTCATGAAAATTTTCTTCTTATGTAAACAATATGGGAATTAATAATTATGGTGATTTAAGAATAACCATTTATTTAATTAAACCAAAATTATAGTCTTAGCTTGTTCCTTAAGTTACGACTATTGCTCATTATTCGTTCTCGAAATTCTTAGGAAAACAATAAAATTAAATGACGGTCCGTTTCAAATTTCATTTCCTTATGTTAGCCATCATTTGCGACATTTTTATTAAGTGAAATCCTCTGTTATCGTATGAGGAATTTTAATTTCTTCTAATTAAATGGAATGTTACTAAAGAAGTAACGAATAGGTTTTAATCATTATCCAAAAAATTCTCAAATATCATTTTTCTTCTTTTTTTTAAAATTCAGCCGAAATTTTTTATTTATAATCTAGTATTTTACTTATTTCAATTTACATATTTTTCATTTGGGATATGGTTCCATCTTGTTTCCTCCGATTACGGTTAGTATATGGGGATCCAAAGGCTCAAACTTTTTGTCGATTTAGATACCACTTTCAGAGAACTATAATGTCCCCCAATTATCTTATAATATTTTTTATTCTTGAAATGCAAATATTTTTCTGTGAGATATGCAAGCATATATAATAAAACACAATTTTATACAAAGAAAATACAAAGTTTAAAATTAATAGTAGCTCTTGAATTTAAGTTGTTAATCTAGAAGATAAGTAAATTATATATATATATATATATATAGAAGTAGAAAATATGTCTGAACAATTCTAAAAAAACGAATACTTTAAAGAACATTGTAGGCCAATTTTTCAAGATTTCCTTTTGTTCTATAAGAAAACGTAATTTATATAAATTCCATTCCTTAGAAATATTAAGTGACTATCGGTTAAAAATATTTGTTTGTCACTTGTGCTTAGAAACTTGAGATTACTGCTTTAAAAATAAATAAAAAGGCTTCAATATTAAAAAAAAATTACTTTTTTTTAAATTGTAAAAGAATACAGATACGAAGATTTTTATACCTTAAATGAAATTTGTTCTTGTGGATATGAATATGAATTTATATTTAGGAAATTAAATTGGCTTAGAAATTAATTATTTTCTGATTACAACAAATAAGTCAGTTTTTTTTTTTTTTTGCTCTCTATTGCTTCAACAAAGATTCTTTAGCAAATAAATTTTATCAAAAGAGAAAAAAAACCGTTCCACTCCAGTTAAAACAAATTCAATAATCCCAAGGTGAAAAAAATATAAATTTTAATAAAGAAAGTGGTTGCTATAATCTTCATAAGGTAAATGAAAATAGATGACAGTAATATGAAGTAGGAAAGAAAATCTAAAGGAGGAAACATGTTCACACGTGTAGTTTTTTCAGAAACAAATTGCGTAAATGTATTCCTAAATGTTGACAATTAATATAAATATTTCCTTGAATTTTCACTGTAGAGGTAAGTACAAAAAGGAAAAAAAAATAATTTGAGCGTGTTTTGTAACTTTTGAGAGATCTTACAGTTTCTTTGTTTTTAACATAGCTTTAGTTGCTAGAAACTAAAACTTTCGTATACATACGTTTTCGAATTTATGAGTTGCCGGGAATTCTCGAATTATTTTAGTGAAGTCTTGTTTTAGTACTTAAAATAAAACTAATTCTCAAAAAACAATTTTTTTTCTTAAAAAGATATCCTAAGTGACTTGGTAACAGTAAGATTTATGAATACAAATTACGATGTCTATTTCTAATATCATTACTATTACTATACTATCTACACATCAGTTATTGGATAAACCATTGGGATTCTAATATCAAGAATTCTCAATTAACTTTTTTATGTAAATTAGTCATTTCTAAACTAAAACAAGATAGACTTAAAAATAACTTGTAAATCTCAGTGCAGGAAAAATACTTTGATTCATTCGATTTAAATTGGATGTTTCAAATCAAATTATATGTATTGTAACGAATTGTGTGTAAAGTAGTGTAAATAATTTGTATTTGGGTGTGTAATACATTTATATTTCTTTATGCTACATTTATTTTATGCTACAGTTGTAATATTTGCCACTTACATTGTAATGGCAATTCAATAAGAACTTGGCAAAATCTTGATTATGGAGTCAAGTTAGCATCATTTTAGGCAACCAAGTTAGCGACGTAACGACAAATTTGGCGAGTAGGCAGCGACTTTGGCTACTACGACGAACATGGTGGCGAGTTAAAAAGACCCTCTCGATTCTTCTTGAAATTTGTGAAAATATACACTAATTTATTTTTATTTATGATGCAACCTTATCTTTCTGGAAGAATCCGCTGGGTATATTAATACAGACATGCTCGCCGAAACGAATCAGTCTTGTTTTAACTACCAATTTTGACCAGCGATTAACAGACTTACTTGAACGTGATTGCCGGTTAGCTCGGCTATGCTTGTGAATAATATTTTGCTTACGTGTATTTTAGACACAGATAACTGTGTTTGAGTGCTATTCAATGTGTGTGAACTTTCTGAGATGTATTCTGCGAATATTACTGCTAAATCTTGTATTTCAAGGACTGTATTTCAACAATAAATTATCATCGCTATCGCTGTTAAAGAACTGTCTTGTTCTTTGCGACTGATTTGCATATAATCCTCGAACCCTGATCAACATAACAATATATATATATATATATATTCATACACACTCATGCCCATAAATTAATGATAATTCAGAATCACACAGAAATAATGAACTCTAAAATAAAAATTTCGCCGGTAGAATTATCACACACATCTTGAATAAGACTATGCAAATTACAGGAAACCACCAGATGGCGCGGATAGTACGTCACAATGACGAGAGCGTAAGAAAGGGTATATAAGGAATGGTGGCAAAGAAGTAAAATTGTTCACAACCGCTTTAAAAGCCTTTCAGTGGAATACCCGCATAGTTATGGCACACAGGAAGCATTTGGATGATTTTTTACGTGGTAGAATTATCGGACGACTGGAATGTGGACGTACCCAGCTGGAAGTATCCGAGGAACTTGGAATCGCCCAGAGTGTCATCTCCAGGCTTTAGCAACGATTCCAATATGATGGTAATGTGAGTAGCTGTTACAGCACAGGTCGCCCCCGAGTTACAACGCCGAATGAGGACCAGTATTTTTCAGTTACTGCCAAAAGAAACAGACGGAGCACAGCATCAGACCTATCTCGTCAGCTACCGCAAGACACTGTCGCCTGCGATTAACCTGGAGTAGAGAGCATGCATTGTGAAGACCGCAAAAGTGGTCTTGTGTGATCTTTTCCGACGAGTCCAGGTTTAGTTTACAGTCTGATTCTCGCCGGACTTTCATATGGAGAGCACCAGGTACCCGTTACCACCAAGAGAACAAACACCATTAAACAACACCGTTACGGTGGTGCAGGATGGCTCGTTTGGGGAGGAATTATTCTTGGTTCCAGAAATGACCTGCATGTTCAGAGTGTAACGATGACAGGCCACATCGATCGGGATGTCATTCTGGAACAACATGTACGTTTGTTTCGCGGCGCCATGGGGGCTGAATTTCTGTTTATGGATGACAACGCCCGTCCTCACCGTGCAAACGTTGTAGACGAATGCCTTCAATCGGAGGATATCACCCGTATGGATTGGCCAGCATACTCACTGGACTTGAATCCATTAGAGCATGTGTGGGATAGGTTTGGCCGACGAATTGCAGCCCGTCAAACCCCTCCCACCTGTCTATCGGAACTTCGGAGAGCATTGCTTGATGAGTGGTGTAATATTCCCCAAGATCAGAGTGATAATTTGATACTCAGTATGCGTAGGCATTGTAAAGCCTGTATCGCATCGTCCGGGAGACACATACTCCGTATTAAAAATCATACTAACCATGTTATACTGATTTTTTGTAAATAGGTTCATTTTCGAAATTTGTTCCAGGGAGTAAAAATCGCAATTTTTATTAATTATGTCAAACATATAGCATCTTTTTTGCTCTTTACCTTTTGTTTAATAAATAGACTTTACAAATAAGTCAAATTTGTTTTGCTTCTGTCTCTTTCTTTGCCCGAACTTCATTAACCTTAATTTATGGACATGAGTGTACATAAGCTTCAAAAATATTTAGAATTAAAAATATTTGCTTGAAGATAGGATTAATAAAAATTGTTCCAATTAAAATAAACCTATATTTATTTTAAATGCTGGAATTGTTCAATTTTTAGAGAAATAAATAACAGAGGAATAATGAAGTCCAGTTAAGAATTGAATGAATGATGAAATTCCTTTTGCATTTTTGACAGAAGAAAAGTAAATAAATTTTCCAAAGTAAATCTTATCAAGGAATGCAGTCGGAAAAAAAAACGCATTCCTATCATAAGAAACCAGCTGCCTATTACGTTAAAAATATAAGTTCAGATGAGAAATTTCTTCATGATTGTGTATTACTTATTGTGCACATACGATATAAAAAATCAGGCTACTTGACTGGAAATAAAAATGGCGAAATGTGTTAAACATTTGCTACTAGGATTTCTAAAAAAATAAGCAAGATAAAAAACATATGATGTAAATAAAGATAAAGTTGTATTAAAAAACTGTACAAGATGACAAAGTGTTAAGAGTAATGAGAAAAATACGAAAAATTCCATTACAAATGTTTCTATGAAATAATTGTTTTATTATTTACCATGAACAATCACGGATGTTAACTATTTTATAATGAAAAGTTTAATTTATTACTTTACGTAATAAATATGGGGAAATATGACGTAATTTCGAATATATTTATTAAATTCTTTTAAATGAATTGGAACTCATGATAAAAATATTTTATCTTAGAAGTTGATTAATTACGCTTAAATTATTTTATCTATTATTATCATAATTTACTTCCTTCCATGTTTTTCATAAGGATACAAGTTTACTCAGTTACAACAAAAATTGAAAAAGATATTTAAGAAGTCAGCTTCTCATGACTATGTACTTCTTTTGAAGAAATGAAAGTAAAATACAATCTTATAAACTTTGCATGAAAGTATGAAGCGCATATGAATTCAGAATCTGACAATTAATTTCAGAAATATTCTAAAATCTATTCTTTGGTAATCCCTATAAACTTCAATCTGTTCTAATTAAAAACATTTCATTTTACATACTTATTATTTTTTTTCAGAAAAAATATATTTCCATTATCAGCAGAATAACTTAATCCAAAAGTATCAATTAATTGTTTTTTGTTAATCTTATGCTGAAAAAGTAATCTCAAATGGTTACACGATTATAATTTCCATCAAATACGATTTGAATTTTTGCTTGGAAACCTATGAATTCAATATTAGTGCAAGTCTTTAAGTTTGAAAAATCGAATCTGACATTCAGCTTAATTAATGATATTAATTTTAAAGACCTTTGTAGTGCATCTAGCGTAAAACGATATAAAATGAATTTGATTTTGTTTCTTACGAGAAAGGAAATGGTATGAATATTTATTGAAAATACACAGAAGTTTAGGAAGCTTATAATTAATTAACTATTTTTTCTTTGGTTTCATTTGGTTCTGAAAAAAGAAATTTTAAATTAAGTCAATGAATATCAAAACATAAACTTCATATTTTCGATTTTACTTTGTATTCAATTAATTAAAATGAAATATTTAAAGCGTACATTTAAGTTGTTTTATTATTAATTTTTTTCAACTTGCTAATCACATAGTTTTTCTGCAGAAAAAAATTAACATATGGAATCTGACTTAATTAATATACAAATATGTCTTCAGATTTAAAAAAAAGTTTTTAATCTCAATTTTTTCTAGATCTGTATTATATTTTAATATTTATTTCCAAGTAAAAGTTTCCATTGTTAGGGAAAATAAATTAAAATTACTTAAGATGAATTATTGCTCAATTTAAGAAAAAAAATATCTGGAATATTTTTAAAAATATTCTTAAAAATACAACCATTTCAAAATATATGCATCCTCTGCAAATTATCATTACAAGAAATCAATCATATATCTCTTTCCTAATAATTGATAAAGGAGATATTTATTCCAATAACAAATTGAACTTGGGTATCGTAATTTAATTATGTCAATGAATGATCTTAAGATGTACGGAGGTTTACTTATTTCAATCAAAGATTTGGGAAAAACCAATGGGAAATATATTTTCAAACAATTTTCTCATAAGTAAGTAAAAGTATTTTTAATTATTTCAATATTTATTACATAATTTTAAAATACATATGTAAGCCCGTTTATTATTTTATAAATACACTCTATAACAAACAAAAAAACAAAAAACGACGCACCAAGAAGGAGTTGCCCGATTGTAATGAAACTTCGTATCCAAAAATATTGGTATCAAATATGCAAATGATTAAAAGTAGGTGCTCAATGAATGAATAGCGGATATAGCGCATCGGAACTGCGCACTCAGCAGGCGTCTATAAGAACCAATTCTCAATCTGAGGGTCAAAATGTCTGTTCCTTTGTGATTTAGGATACCTTTCAACGACTGGAAAAGTGCCTCGCTGTAGGTTTCAAGCTAATTACAAGCAATTCTCAGAGTCTGAAAGATGCAGATTGGGCAAATTGGAGAAAATCGCTCGTCATATGTGTGTAAGCGATGGTGGGGAATGGGCGGACATTGACAGATTTCAGGGTCATGATGGTAGCGGTCGCCCAAGGGTCACAGCAGATCGGAATGACTGATTGATTGTCAGATCAGCTGTCACAGCACTTGATTTATCGTTATCAATCATCACCTTGCGATCCACATACGATTGTCCCCCATGACCATTCACAGATGGCTAATGGAACGATATTCACACACATACCGACCACTACGCCACCTTCCATTCATGCCTGCACATTGTGGAACCAAATTGCAGTGGTGCTTGGCTCGATCTAATAGGAATCATATTGATTGGGCACGTATAGTGTTTAGTGACGAATCCCGCTTCCAACTGTGTACTGACGATCATCAATGACGTGTCTGGAGACGCCGAGGACAGCGTGCCAATCCTGCTTTCACTACTGAACGTCACACAGACCGTCATCCTAGAGTTATGGTTTGGGTACCTTTACTTTTGAAAGCCGAATCCTTTGGTAGGCATTAGAGGCACATTTGCAGCACAGCGGTACATCAACAACATTCTGAGGACAGATTCGCTACCGCTCTATTTGTAGTATCCTGATTTTATTTTTCTGCAGGATAATGCCAAACCACATACAGCACGTGTTGCTATGAACTGCCTTGCAACTTGTCAAATACTTTCTTGGCTAGCCAGATCTCCAGACCTTTCAACAATCGAGCATGCCTGGGATATGATGGGAAGGGTACTGCACCTACCAGGGAATGTTAAAGACTTGCCCTGACAATTTGGCAAGAAACACCTTGGGAGACCATAAGGGTGCTTCATCACTCTATGACCCTCCGTGTGGCAACTTGAATCTAAACAAGAGGTGGGTCAACACCTTATTGAGCTCATTACTTTGTAACAATGTAACTCTTCAGTAAATTATGCAATTTGTCTGTATTTTTAATCATTTTCTTTTCTGTGCATAATATTTTTATCCACCAATTTTTGTCCGTGTAGGACAACTCTTTATATGACGTGTCGTGTTTTTTGTTTTTGTTTTTTTGTTATTGAGTATATGTATAGTAGCATGATTAGTCAATTCTCAATATTTTCAGTTAGAAATAGTCTAATATACAACAAAAAATGTATGTGATGTATGGTGGATGAAACAATTATACTACAAACAGTTTAAGTTACGTAGAATTTAAAGTACAAATCTGAATTTATTTTTACTTATTTTCAATAATTTTATTTGTCGAATTATATCAGGATTTAACATTTTATTCATTCTTTATGATTATAATAATTCCATAACTAATTAATTGTATTCAATCACTTTACATATTTTTCAAATATATTTAATTTTTAAAATATCATGTTATATATTATTCAGGGAATTGAACATAGCTTTATTATTAAAAAAAATAAATGGCAAGTTTTGCTGTATTTGTAACTGTTTAACCTACCAGCTGGAACACTCTATTTACAAAGGTGGAAGGCAGTGTTTATTTCATAAATATGCAATGATGAAAGTGGAAAATTATGAGTTTAATTTGAGAAACTGTGATGTAAATTTAAAGAAAGTACGCTTCATTTAAATAAATATATTTTCTATTACACTATTTGGCCAAAAGTATCCGGACACCCCTTAAAAAAGTGGTTCTGGCGAGTGACGCAATTTCATACGTAATTGAAAGCAATAAAAGTGTTGGCAGTGGTTTGTCAGAGGGTATTTATGCGTTTCTGAGGCAATGTGTAAGTTTAATCGTGGCAGTTTAGTGGGATACCACCATTGTGGGAAATCAGTTCGTGAGGTTGCGGACAATCTATAGAAGCCTAAATCCACTGTGGGTGATGTAATTGTGAAGTGGAAACTTCGAGGCAATTACATGGCAGAAAAACAAACCGGTAGGCCGAAAATACTTGGTGTGAACGCTGCCGCAGAAGTCTGAAAAGGGTAGTGAAACAAAATCGCAAGTCCTCGTTGGTGGAAATTTCTCAGGAGTTCCAAAGTTCATCAGGAATTAGTGTTAGCAGCAGGACTGTTCGTCGAGAGTTAAAAAACTTGGGATTCCATAGTCGTGCAGCCACTCACAAGCCAAACATCGCTCTACAGAATGCGAAGCATCGATTGCAATGGTGTAGAGCTCACCTTCATTGGACTGCAGACATGTGGAAAACTGTTCTTTGGAGTGATGAATCTCGCTTTACAGTCTGACAGTCGGATGGGCGCGTCTGGGTTTGGCGAATGCCCGGTGGACGTTTCTTCAGTAACTGCATTGTGCCGACTATTAAGTTTGGTGGTGGAAGCATAATGGTGTTTCTCGTGTTTTGGCCAGAGTCCTTTAGTTCATGTGATTGGAAACATGAACTCTGAGATGTTTGTGAACATTCTGGACAATACTACACTCCCAACTCTATGACAATATTTCGGGGAAGGCCCATTTCTCTTCCAGCAGGATAACTGCTCTATTTACACATCTAGGCTTGCACAGACGTGGTTTGACGAAATGGGTGTTCAAAAACTGGACTGGCCTTCTCAGAGCCCCGATCTAAGTCCCATTGAACACTCTTGGGGCGAATTAGAGCGCAGATTACGTAGCCAGCTAAATCAACCATCCTCACTGCAGCTGTGATGGACGCCTGGAAGGCAATTTCCTATGGTCACCTATCAAAAATTGGTGGAAAATCTGCCCAAACGTGTGCAGGCTGTCATCCATGCAAAAGGGGGACCAACATCATATTAATATATGCCTCAGGACGCTCTCATTGGTGTGTCCGGATTCTTTTGGCCAGATAGTGTACATGAGTAATATAATATGGAGTTAATAGAATTATATTGCTTACATAACTAAGATATTATTATTTATATTAAAAAAGTTCAAGCATGCCATATGTAAAAATAAACACAAATTTAAATATACTTTTCCAAAAAGTAATAAATTAGGCTTTGTGGTGACTGAATCCAACGTTATAGTTTGATTAAATGTAGGCGGTAATCTGTTACAAATGTATGAATTTCTACTCTAATTCTCTTCTCTTTTGGAAAGTTTGCATCTTTGTTACATAGATGCAAAACTTGTTTTCTTCGTGTATTGAAGTAGCATCTGTTTTTGATACGTGCCGCCTCATTTGGATAACTTTCTTCTAGAACTCCGTCCTCGCATTCATCATTGTCACATTAAAGTATATTTCTTATAAATTCAAGGTTGTAACGGGTTATATTCGAGTTTACTACAAATCATCTTGGAAACTATATTCTTTAACTGTGATTCTAGATTAAAATATACTTTCAGTAGATATGACTTGAAGTTCTGGCATTTAAGCAGAAATCGTAATGATTTGAACATACCAATAATATATGTGTACTTTGGAAATTAGATTCTGCGATAACAGGATGTCTTAACGAAAGAAAAAAAAACGTAAATAATGATGGATATATGTGGGAAAGGTCATTCTAAAAATTATATGATATTCTAAAAGTATATCTGGTTCTAAAAAGTAAGATTAATCTAAATATTCATTGATGTTCGCTGAAATTGGTAGCTGCTGATAAGTTGATCACAGAGCTTTATCGTATAAAGTCAATTTATATGTATGATCGAAATCAGTTGCTTTACTCATGCTTTATAATCATTGACCGTAAGCGTGCGATAAAAGCAAACTAAATTTACGCATTTAATTTATATTTTTTCGTTTACTAGTTATTAAAATTACTATATTTTTGTGGAGAAAAAAAGGAGAACATTCAGTTTATATTCATGTTAAAAAGATATAAGCAACGAAAACGCCCAATATTTTCCTTCTTTGCTTTCAGTGGTATTTTTTTATCGCAAATTGACTTCCTTCACAATTGGTTCCTTAGCTTACGGAATCGATATCCCATTCCGTAAACCAACCTGAGCCTTATCTTAAATGGAAAAGCAATGTATCCAATTGTTTCTTTGTAATGGAAACTCTACATAGAATTTATTTACTTATACATTGATTTCTACAAATATGTATGCATGTATCTATTTATTTGTAACAAATTTATTTGTTATGAATTTATTTGGCAAGTTTTCGAGGATATATTACTTTTACATTAGAATGCTTTAATTTTGTTTTTAAATTAAAGAAATTTGAAAAAAAATAGATAATTTTAGTGAAATTTATATTAATTGTCTCATTTTAATGTACTTTAATTTGAAATAATCTACATAATTGAAATGTAAATACATCTATACAAATATACGAAAGTAAAACAGACATTTAACTTTTAGTAGCTATTTGTTCAATTTGGATAAATAATTCTCAAGGGTTTTTAATACTAAAATAAAGAATGTATAGTATTTTTATCCAAATGTAAAGTTTCAATAATATGTTTTCATTTTAATTTTCTCAAAAGATAGGTTTCATTTTAAAACAAACAAACAAACAAAAAAGGTTCAGTGTTTTTCTCCATTTTCCTTTGCATTGCTAACTTTACCTCCTAAATAAGAGAAGATATTTGTTTAAAAGTTTTATCTGGGTTATTTCTCAAATATCAAAGCATAATTATGTAGTATTACAAATCTTTAAGAATTGAAAAAATTGTATAAATTTCTAAAGCAATTATTGTATAATTACTATATAACTATATGCCTATTATTATTTGTTATTCTAAATTCCGTGCATATACTTAATTACTTTTACTCTCTCGATTCATATATGCATGCAAATCCCTTTTTTAAAAATCAAAAATAAAAGTGTTAGTTACCCTTGTGTATAAATAAACTGTTAATTGGAACAGTTAATTATAAAATGTTTGATATTGTTTTGAAAGGTAGCAAATCAGTTTGGAGTGTGAAACCAGTATAAATTTATACCTCCTCATTCTTCATAAGTAAGACCTATTCGGAAATGAAATTATATCCAGTTTTAAGAAAACGCATATTATAAGGCTTATCCCAATTTAAGCTGAAGGTCAAATGATTGTTATACATTGTCTATTGATTGCTTGTTTATTAATGTAGCAATACGAATCAACATGAGGGTTATTAATGATGGAACCTCAAGATTTTGAACAACGGTTAACTAAAGAGAATGACCTCTCAGCTAGGATTTTCATTTTTAAAATTCCCATACCTCACCAGTGGGGAATTTTGAGCTACGGCAATTCCACCAGGCATCAACCCTTCTACAAAGCTGATTTTTAGTAGCATCAGTCATTACTGAATGGGAGATCAACATTCAGGTGGAATGCGTGGACGTATTTAAAAATTCGGCAAATATAGCTCCAACTGAAAACAACATTCGGTATTCAATACGTCCTGGAACTTCGACAAATATTAATTTATCTTCGTATAAAATGAATAAGAAAAGGATTTATAAAATGGAGTAAGAGTATTTAATATATTTTAGAGGATACGGCGATTACAGGAAAATAAATACGGATAATTTTAGGAGGACGAATCTTTCAACTTTCTGAATAGAGTCTAGTTAAAGTCTTTGAACGGTTTGAAAAATGTAAGTCTACACCATTTCTAGGTAACCATTATTTTCTAAAATGGAATATATCTTCTGGAAATGAACATATTTGAAAGAGTAACGTATTTAGTGGTTCTCAAGGCTGATATTTAGGCTTTCACCCTTTCAATAGCATCACAGTTAGATTAATTACTAAAAGTAATCAAATCACCATAACACCAAATAGGCGCCAACCATGAAGAAGCTACATGTAAAAACGAAAATGACTTGGTTATTTTTGAAAAAATGCAAAAAGTTGCGAGTGTGTAAATAAAAGAGGTGCTGAAAATTAATAAAATATAAATTAATGCTTATGAAAACTCTCATCTCCTGAAACTAAAACCTACTGTGTGTATTTTGAAGCTTAATTTAATGTAATACAGATCTTATTTTAAAGGAAATTCGGTAACTTAGTATCAAAAGTACATCGTCCGTTATTCTAGTTGTAACACTATAAAGTCCCTGAGAAATGATATAATGAGGCAAACCGGTAATCAAAATAGCTTATATCACAAAATATCACAATGATGTTTAATCAGTACTCCGGACACAAAGATCTAAAAGAACCATTGCTAGTTATGTTCTGAGTGCGATTTTTTATGGTAGCTACATCATTAGGGGAGTCATTAATAGCATATTTACTGTACGCATTACGCAGAATATTTTCTACCATTTATTGTACTGCCCTTCCTTTTACATCACATTAGATTTATATTTTACTAAGATGCTGCATTTTAATCAAAACAATCGTATTAAATGATTTTCAAAAAACTATCGATAATCAAATCTTGTTTTAATATATTAGTTTCGAAATACGATGGGGGTAAAAAACGAATAACATACGAATTAGCCCGTCTCATTCCCATTTCGATCAATCTCTCCAGTAGGAGAGGATTTGGCAGAGATAATAAATTTCACGGATAGACATCTAACATTTCCGCAATTCATTGCCAAGCTAGGTAACAGATTGCGTATGGGTCCAATTTGGGCCTGCGCGTATATCGATATATTTTCTACAATATCTGCTTTTAAACACTCACTTACTCTAAGGTTTTATTATTTTTTACCTTTTCCTATACACATACTTTCAGTCTTTTATTACGCTATTGTATAAAGAATATTTAAAATAATATACAAAACACAAAAATACTGACTGTTAGTATACATTTTTTTTTCTAAACCACTTTAACTACGAAATTTTTTCCCGTATTTATTCGAATCTAAGCCGCCATCGATTCCAAGATGCATCCCAAATTCTCAATAAGTCTTTGTGAAAAATGAAAAATAGTGTAAAATTATTTATATTGATAGTTAATTTTGCAAAATTAAAATAAATTTAAAATGAGAACTTTTAAAAAGGGATTAATTAGTTATTTTATAAGCATTATGAACTTTTAAACACATGCATGAACATGTAACTGCTCTAATTCCACCATCAAACTAATATATTTTCCTTCGATTCTAAGTCGCACGAGGTTTTCAGTAGGGTTAACTTAGGAAAAAAGCTTAGATTCAAGTAAATATTGTGTTATAATTACCGGCTATTTTAAAAAAAAAGTACATGGAATTCCTTCTCTCATAACTTTTTCATTCACACACACAAATAACAAATCCTGAATTTTAACTATATTTTACTTAATGTAAAACACAGTTCAAATTCTCTTACAATGTACACAATATATTTTACTTTTACTTAAAGTAATTCATTGGAATCATTTTTTTTATTATTTCTTTACCAACTTATTCAAAGAGAAACAGTTTTGCAACAATACAAATTTAGTTGTTGAGAAATAAACACAAAACTGTAAATCTAATTTTTCAGAATAGTAAAAAAAGAGAGAAACAGGCTGTTTTCTTGTCATTAAGAATTTTTTCGGATGTATTGAGGATAACGCATAGCAAATTGCAAATTAAATAAAAACAATAAATACAGAAAATTTTTTGGTTTCAGAATATGTTTCTTTGCTGTGGGAGTATTTTTATGTTACATTATTAAACTAGATAATCGTTCATTAAAAGTATTTTATTGGGGTACACTGAATGCATTTAAAAGTTATATTAGAAACGTAAGAAATGCTTGAGAAAATGGATAAATTATATTTCTTTTAAGCCTGTAATCAAAATCGCACTCAATTTCTTTTTTTCCTCTGTTGCATCTTGTCATAAACGGACTGAACCCTTTTACTGCAGATATCTGTTGTCTCTTACTTAAATATTGGATTGAATAGGAAAATAATTCGGGATTTCAACCACGAATGAAAAAAATTTCTTAGAATAGGATTCACTTGCTCTTTTCATAAGCTACATAAATACATTTTGAGACTGGGAATTCAAAGGCAATGCATCCAATTTTATTTTAAGCTTCACGAAAACTGACATTTTACGAATTTAATTGCTGATGCTTTAATTAAAACAAATATTAGTTGAAGTTGCTAACAAAATATTAAGCAATTTAATTCTTGAATTAAATCTATACACAAAAACAGAAATATGCAGTAGGAAATAAAATCAATGATAAGATTTGCATTTCCTCCTTAATTTTAGATTCTCTACTGTGTGAAAAGAATCTCAGTGGCTGAGTGGTAGTGCATCGTAACTTCCACGACATAGGTTCGGGGTTCAAATCGTGGGCTGGGTAAGGTTGACTCAACCTTTCATCCGTACAGTGGTTCGATAAATCAGTCCCAAACTTGCTTGGGAACTGAACACTGGGGATTTTGCGTCAGATTGACCACTTGGCCGAAACATCTAAACATTCACCTATGTGCTTAAGATCACGTAAACTGAGATAGGCACAATATGCCTTGGTTGCCCTACTGAGTTCGATTCAGTAGACTGTGTGAAATACATTTTCACAAACTCTAAAATCAATATCTACTTAGAAGTTTATGCTCGTGTTTATCAGGAATATACAATTTATGCCGGTGAATCAAAAGGAAAATTTGCAAATGGAAAAATAAAAATTTATTTGAAAGTTAAAATATCATATGTATTACAATAAATTCTGTAAACTTAAGAGATTTTCTATTGATTGAATTTGTACTCTGTCCTCTTGATGGAGGAGATAAGCTTAAGTCTAATGTGTCAAAATCAAAAATGTACAATAGATAGGATTTATTTCATTTTTGGTAAAACTGAGTATTAAATAACACATGTTTTGTAACGTATAAAATCAGAGGTCCATTCTTGCTATTCATCAAAACTACGAAAGTCATGTAGAAGCTCAAAACCATCTAAATCCAAACAAGTATAATAAATTTAGCAACATCTGGCAAGGTATGCTACTTAATAAACTTCAAATAGAAAAAAAATGTAATTAAAATATCAAAGTTGACAACGATGTAAATTTATTCTTTCATACAGATACATAGATTTCTTTTAAATTGGGACTATTCAAAGCCCCCTAAAAATCGATTCAAAAAACGTAATGGCACCACACTTGGTATGCAAATTATTGACCCATAAGAAATAGAATTCCATGAAAAAAATAGTTCGGAAATTGCCTATAGAGGTATTCATAGCGCTGTTGAAGCTCACCTATCAGAGGAAATACAAATAACTTGAATATGAAAGCCGTAACAAATTCATATTTTCGTATGCAATACTTTCACCCGCAATTTGGACAATAAAAGTATGTAAACCACTCTGAAGAATAGTATTCTCAGCTAAAGTGAGCAAGCTCAAGTGAATATGTAACTCATATAACTGGAAAATACATTATCGGCAAGGCTGTATTAGCTTAATCATTGCAATGCATTTACACACTCACATACTTCCGTGAGTTTGTAACCTGAAAAAAAGTATGTATAGCGGACTTTACCGCCTTAAAAGAAGTTGAATAATTTATGTTTGTCTATTTTAAAATTCCAACGCATTTGTTAAGCTTGTGGTAACACAAGCTTAACAAATGCTTTGGAATAATGCGATAAATCTTGAGTGGTGGAGCTTTTAATATAAAAGCTCCCATCAGCATTTTCATGATACTCTGTATCGCGAGGTTCCTAGAGCGGCGTTTCTGAAACTGTGGGGCGTGCCCCCCCCCTAGGGAGGGGAGATAACTCTACGAAAAAGAGCGCAAGCATATTGAAAAGTCGGGGAAAAAATATTACTTTTAAAAAATTATAAATTGACTGAAAGTATAAACAAACAAAAATATTTTGACAGAATAAAAAATAAAATGCACCTTTACACTGATATAATACACTTATACATGTATCAGTACTGTACGATATATTTTATTATTAATTTAACGATACTAAGTTAAGAACAAGTTTAATAATTACCAGTGATCCCATAGACTTGCCATACATAAAATTATTTACAAAAATCAATACATATCATTAATTTGTACTGTTTATAATTAATCCTTTAACTGCTGATTAAAAGTTACGCAATCCCTTTCCAATTCCACTGTTTTCTACGCAGGCGCACATATGTAATGTTTTGGAGGGGGAGGAAAAAAAGGAAAAAAATAAGCAAATTCTCTGAAATAAGTAAATCCTTCGCAAACACTGTTAAGGTCCTTTTATTGTATTACAAAGCCTTCGGAATAATTTTATGGATAGCAGTGCCCAGAGAAATGATCTCACTTTAGAAAGACGTATATATAGTTAGTTCCAGGGCAATTACCATTTTGGCCGAACTAGACGCCAACACGCCAGTGGCATTTAGAGGTTAAAGTTTTAATGTAATTTTAATGTCAAAGTATAGTATTATTGAATTCAATACAGTGTTATTGTACGGGGGAAAGGGGCGCAATGAAAGTTATGATTGAATATTGGGTCGCAAATATATGGAAAGATTGAGAAGCACTGTCCTAGAGTATTCTTGTATTTTATAAAGGTGGATGTTTAAGGTTATATTAATAAACTTGTAGTTGTTGCTTAAACACGTTTGGCTTTTTCCTCAATTCACTCTATACCTTAATTTTCTCACCATTATAGATTGAAATGTTAAAGGAAACGCGGTTATTGACAATTCGCTCAGGCAGTTGACTTAACCTGTGTCAGAAGAGGTGATAACAGATGCTGCATTTGCAATCGTCAACGTATCATAAGGGAACAATTGTTTATAGTAGCACCCCGGGGTGTATCTTGACAAATGATTATAAGTTTTTTCATGGTATTAAAAGTTTACGGTGAGTTCTCTTCTACTATCCGTACAAAATTAACCATTTGCAAGAAATAACAGTGATTACGATAAACGACTGATGTTTGCTCTGACCTTTTTTTTTGCCAGATTGAAGGTTAATAAAGGCAAATTCTGCGGAGAGATACCCATTTTTATTTGAATGTGCGTGTTAACACACTTGTTGACCTCTGAACAACCCCATTCTGGGCAAGAAATTCCTATGCATACAGAAAAAAATAGCCTTTTGGTGTGGCTTCACAGCCAAATTCATTATTGGAAAATTTTTTCTTAGACCGTCGTCACTTTGACAAAGTTGAGTAATGTCTTCATTCTAAAACTCGAAAAAAGAAAATGTTTGATTCAAATAGTATTTATGCAGGACGGTGCATCACCACACTATGGATTTAAGGTACAGCACAGCTGTTGAACCATCACTGCACTAATAAAAGAGCCATCCGTCGTGGTTTTATAAATGGAAGGCTGCCTTTTTCCCCTGACTTAGATTAATGCGACCTTAGGCTGTTATTTGAATTTAAAAGTTTTTGATGTGAAGAGAGAAAATTTCAATAATTAAACAACATATCCTTGATAGAGTGAAGTATTACTTATGACATATTGAATGAGTTGGAATTATTCACCAGGGAAATGAATGTTGTGAATAAAGCTTAGCGTTTCACTATAGTTTCGTATGTGTTATAATTTTTTGTAACGCTTTTTACATAATACAGCTCCATAAATACCACTAAATGTGTTTTATGAAATTTGACTCCAGTTTGTTAGACTGAGTTACAAATAATTCTGTGAATAGTCAGTTAAAGAGAATCCATGTAGTTTTTTTTTCTGTACAATACATTAAAGTTATAATCTTATCAGTATTTAACTGATTGACGCATATATAAATATGTTTGATTTCATATCCAGATAATGTATATCAATAATATTATTCAAAAAAAGAAAAGCAAAGTGCATGAGATTACATGTTTGTTATTCCCTAGTAAATTCAGCACTTCTATTATCAAAACAGCATTGGGTTTTCCTATTCTCCAGAGATAAATCCAATGTAGGCTTTTTTATCTAACGAACCAATATCACAGCAGTACACAACTTATTTAAAACATAACGTCCCTTTCGATTTCTGTTTCCAGAATGTTTTTCCAATTACCAAATGTAATCAAACTTTAAGCATAGATATTCAAAAAATCATATAGGAGTTTCTATTTAATTTACCTTTTTTCCATCATTAGCACAAAACCATTTTAATCTTATAACTCTTCTAATAGAAGTTTGGTTGGCTTTTAAACAATTTTATTGAAATTCAAAAGAAGTTGTGTCTTATTGAGATTGCAAATCCCTGTGACTAAACATATACTTTGAAAATATTTCAAATATTCAACTAATTAGAATATAGAAAATATTCATTGCTGTAAAAATATCTTACGACGTAAGATTATTTTATTACAATAAAAAAATCAGTTCACTCTTTTTAAACATGTAAAACATTTATAAATAATCTAGATTGTATGTAATTTATTGCAATTTAAATTGTGAGTAACACATTAATACTATGTTATACATGGCATTGACCTAATGTATTGAAACTATAATTACAGACAGGAAATCCATTTTTTGAAACCGGTTATTTAAAACCACTTCAGATTTAAAGTTAATGCATTTCTTAAATAGTGACAAGAATATAAATATTATTCACGACATAGTTAACCCCATGCTTCAATAAAGCTATATCAGCTGCCAACAAATTCTTTTGAAGCAGCTTAACGAGCTTTTCTCTTTTTATGGAAGTAATAAAAACACTCAGACCCAGATAGCCTAAGAAATGAATAATTAAATTTCTGATAGCATTTCAGTTCTAATTGTTTGCTTGTACCTTAGACGATATCTAAGAAACTTTGACTTAAAAATTAAAGCCATAAGATATACATAATATGAATGCAAACATCAAAGGACCAGCATATTTGGAGTGATACCAACCATACTAAATTACTCATGTGAGAATAAGCGCATTGCAGTAGTGAATAATAATGCTTAAAATAATAGCTGTTTAAGAACTTAGAAAATTAGATTTATTTAAGTGATCTATTTGACATAATTATAATCGTTGTGACCTTCACATTGACAAAGTCAATGTAACATTCCAGTCAATATAACTTAATTTGCACCAATCATTTATACTGTCCAAACTTCCAGTCAAATTTTTTTCTACGGCTATATACTTTTAACAAGATAAATTTTATAAACTTTTCATAAAAAATTTACCATTTCCTCAAAAATGCAAGATTTCACGTTGATAATTCCTCACACATTTACAAATACAAAGTAGTATGTTGGGTCAACACAATGCTTGGTCACCCAAGTCACATCATAAGGGATGGAACCCTGATGAAAGCAAACATGAATGCTTTCAACAGAATCTATAAGCAAGCACAATTGTTCCAGATGCTTGATAATGACATCATAATGGAATTTCACTGATAAATCTCGGAAGTTTCCTTGAAGGCGTTTGTTTTAGTTTCCGGTCCCGAACTGAATTATAACTCCAAATATGGTGAAATAACAATGGAATTATTCTTTCATTTGTGTTAAGTTTTTGTATACAAACAAAACATAATTATACTATAACTACTATCACGTTGAGCATAGCTCGCTCGCAAAGCTAATATACACTAAGAAATATAGTCTCTTAACAGAAATCATTAAACTATTTTATTTTCTTTAAATTATACATTAATATTATCACTTAGTTTTCAGCAGTCAAAATAACAATTTGGAAAGACCCAAAAATATAAAATTATTAGTCGCGTATTTCTTCATTTATTCGAAATAATAAACACATCTTTGTAAATTACAGCTTACATAAGACGATTAATTGCCATGTGGTTAATTACGTTATGTTGGTCCAATTGGTTTCTGTAATATGAATTAAACCCTAACCTCATTTCAGCTATCCATATTTATCAGTTTTTGAGATTTTATAATATAAAATTAAATTAATCGATTATGAAGAGAGTACTTAATACTATTACACTTTAAATTTATCTTGGTTAAATGCATAATTTAGTAAATTAAGATAGGTGTTGAATATTAAAGTAACTAAAAAAGAAATAGTATAAAATATTTCAAATATAATTCATTAGATAATTTACAAATGTTTAACAAAACTTTAGGAACCACTTTTTAAGCGTGGTGTTTCGTCCATACTTTTTGTACAAAAAATTTTCAAGATTAGTAAGATTAGACTATAAAGAATAGACTCTTTTTAGGTAAAGGAAAAATTTTGAAAATTCCCAGTCCATACAAATGAACAAGCACAAGCCTTGGCTGTATTGTAGAAAAGATTGTTAAACCTATTTGTTAGGCGAAACAATATTGAAGAATACAGAGGGCAGATAACTTAAAAAGCTGCAAATACGTATTATTTTACTTCCCTATTTAAAAAATATAAACTTGCAAGTTCATAAGCAATTATTTGTGAAATCATTCCGAAAAATTTGGTTCAATTTTTGTCTATGTTTTGTGTTGATAGTTCCAGATTATTAATATACCATGTTTGTTAGAACAACACATACATTAATATAAGAAAACTTTTTTGAAACATGTAATTAAAGCAAATTTTAAATACCTTACTGAGTTTATATATGGGCAATATAGTAAGACAATGTTGAAAATTACATCGATCACGACTTTTTTAAAAGTGTATTTTACTTATCTTAGTGAGACGCAATTAAACAGTCCCGATGGGATCTGTGAAAACACATCCAATAAATAAATAGAAATATTGCCCTTTTTCTATAGAGTTTAACGGATTGGAAAGAACACTATTGTAAGCAAACTGTGCATATGGATATGTGAAAAGATTGTTAATGGAAGAAATTTTTAATAAGCCTACATGTGTCAATTTTTACCACGGAAAGTGACGAGAATGTCGTCTGAGCACGTAACTTACCCTTCTAATTTCCCCACCCGCTAACTTGCGGACTTTAAGCCTCGCCAAATTAAACGGGCATCAGCTCTTCAACATGGATGGTCTTCAGAGGATGTCCGGTTAGAACACACGACGTGCTCTCTACGAGACATTGCCATGGCAACATCACAAGACTACCACTTCCATTTATTAATTAAAATAGCAATTTGTTTATTCATTCTTGTTCTTTCTTCAATTCACCGCTTCTCTTATTTTTCTTCCTTATTTCACAATTATATTTATTCTTGAAATTAGTGAAAACAGTTTCTTAGTATCTAGTTGGAATCATAAAATACAACTCTAACATACAAAAAACTTCTCAAATAAATACGTTTCAAATATTTTCTTTATATCTATAGGCTCTATTTTAAAGAGACGTAATAACTATGTTTTAAAAATATTTTCTGACGTTTTACTAACTTACACTGTGCCGTCTAGAACAATATTCTTTACGCTTATATTTTTTTTCTCTTTACTGTTTAAAGGGTAGATAAGAATAACATATTGAAGTAGCATCATGGTTCTGAATCTTTTTGTACTTGTTGCAAGGTGACACTGTATTTCGAACAATATTTTTCCACTTAAAATGTACTTATACATTTTTTAAGTAAGAAACTGTTTATGTTCTTCTTTCTGCGTATACTCTATTTTTTATCTTCAGTTTTTTTTTTAGTTATTCTTCGATAGCAATATACAAATATTTGTTTGTTTTTTTGTTAATGAAAAGAAAAGAAAGTAAATACAAACACAATGAAAAAAGAACATCCTTTCGGAAAAATATATGTTTGAAAAGTATAGCATCTAAATAAAATTTTTATTGGAAAATAGTGTACAATTACAACGTCGAACAAAATTTCTGTAATTCATGTTGAAAAAGGTCGACCAGTCAATTGATGCAGTTTCTGTATACACATAACTTGTTACTTGTGCGAAACTAAGCTTTATTCTAGTATCCGATCTTCATCTATCCTCTCGAGCTTTTCTTGAGATATATATCTTATGATATTATACTTTAATATTAAAATACAAACCAAAACTTATTTTCAAGAAAAAATTCTACATTCATAAAAAAATGAAATTTTTGTAAATACTGGTTACAGTCATTCGATACGCATTCCACTATTAATACTGGAACTTTTTTTGCAATTCTTTAAATATATGTAGGCGATTTAAACGCCATTTACATCTTAGTCCCGTTGGAACTATTATTTCAGTATGCCTTATTATAAAATCTTATAACGCAAAGAACGTGCATAAAAATGATTAAATCAAACTAAAATTTTTGATTCTATGATGAAAGAAATTACTTGTGGCATATGAAGAGTAGCCACATTCTAGAAATATACTAAACTGATTAGCTGAGAAACTCTTAACTTTTGTTGGTGGCCAAGCATTAATGTCTAATACTTTAATTAGTTAACAAGTTTATTTTGAAGCAGCATTTCTTAGAGCTACTCGATATCTTTTGGTGGAAAACTTTGTAATTAAGATCCTTCATTATGTGAAGAACGTAACACCTATTAGACGTTGTAAAATATAGGTTTATTTTTTTTTCTATCGAAAATTTGGCATTATTTGGTGTGTCAAATGTTTCAGAAGTATACAAAGAACTACATTTATTTTATCCCAAATATTGGTTTAAAAGGTTAATATTGGTTTGTTTAAATATTGGTTTAAAAGGACACAACACACAAAAAGTATTTACACGCAAAAGGCAAATTTCGATCATTATTCTACATCGAACATTTTCCTTTCTGCATTTTCTAACCACTACTTTCTCGACTCTCCCGCCTTGCTTCCCCCCCCCCCCTCCACATGTTCGTTTCCTACATTTTTTCTCCCTCTCCGTATATCCTTTTCGCGCCTACGCAATGTTGCCAATTGCAGGATCCCAATTCTACTCATTGTCAGGTACGAGATCCAAGCACAAACTGTTGCCTAATGCGGGATGCCAATTCCAACCATTGCCAGATACGCGGTAGATTCTTGCACTCACTTTATTCTTTTAATTCTCCGTTAGACGCGCTTCAAGAAGTACCATCCATAGGTGCATGGCATCTCCCATATGCATTACTTCATACTTACCTTTGAAGAGGATTCATTCATTTTATTCGTGGGATTGACGATAAATAGTAATATTGTATCTGAATCATTGATATATTGTTGATATATGGTGCAAAGTTTATTTCTGAAACTCTTAATTTTTGTGTTATCTGAAGCATTATTTACCTATCAAAAAATGCTTTGCTACCGAAATAATAGATAATAGATAAAAGTGCATATCTACGAGTAGCTCCCAAGTATTGAATGGCCATTAGGGATTAATTGATACAAAGCAAAGAACTATGATGAGTTGAAAGGGTGGGGGGGGAGACAGGAATGTGACCCAAAAATTTTTTTAAAAAAGAAACGTTGGTTCACGAATGAGTTCGTACATTGGAAGCTTATAAATAACATAGACAGATTGAAATCTTCTTTGGTAACCATCTCTTTGAACAAATTGATTACGTTGGCAAATAATAATAAAAAATACATATTTAAAGCTGAAAGCATTTTCTAATAAATTATTTTTGACACAAACTTGACTACATTAGAAACACACCTATGTTACACACGTCATAATATAATATATAGGGGATCTTCAATTTATCAGATTCAAGGGCCGTGCCGCCAGAAATGTGAAACGGTCTACTGCGTCTTTAGCACGGAACCCTAGTGCGAGTGTTGAATGAGCTAAAAAGGAGAGGGTGCATTCCACTCATCATGTGGGCATCATTATTTTATTATGCATCTGAGAAATTCACGTGTCTAACATGGGGTTAACATTTATATTACACTCATGTCCATAAATTAAGGATAATGAAGTTCAGGCAAAGAAAGAGACAGAAGCAAAACAATTTGACTTATTTGTAAAGTCTATTTATTAAACAAAAGGAAAAGAGCAAAAAAGTACTATATGTTTGACATAATTAATAAAAATTGCGATTTTTACTAACTGGAGCAAATTTCAAAAAAGAACCTATTTACAAAAATTGGTTAGTACATATGATGGTTAATACGGAGTATGTCTCCCGGACGATGCAATACAGGCTTACAACGCCTACGCATGCTGAGTATCAAATTATCAATCTGAT
>BMAO01022870.1:0-33308 GCA_019973975.1 Trichonephila clavata
TTACTTTCTTGAATAATGTATTACAATTTACATTTGTTTTATTTAAAATTTATTGTTTGATATTTTATTATTGGAAATGCTATCTCTACACATTTTAAGAGGAAGAGGATGACGGAGATGGTACATCCGTTCCCTAACTGCCACACCACATTCACAATGAAGTGATAAGAGTCAAAATTAAATGTTATCATCCTTTGCATTCGGTTTTTCAAAATGTATTTATACAAATACAAAAGTAGCTTTAATGTTATTCTTAAAAATGCAGCTATCTTTCCAATATAAAATTTGAGAATATTTCTAAAAAATTCAATATTCATTTTTTTTTTCTTTTCAAAAACTGCCGCAAAAAATATACATTCGTGTTCTATATGTTTTCTCAAATTTTATTTTTAAAACTAATGGGGCTTTGTAATTTTTATTATTTAAATACATTTAAAAAATTTTATTTCATTTTTAGTTAATAAACTATGTATAGTTTGAAAAATAATTCATTTTTTATGAGTACTGCTGGCTGCGAAAGCTGTATAAAAATTCAAATTTGCAATAATTATCGAGTAATTGTCAATTTAATTAATATTGTCAAATTTACTTCATTATTGAATTTTTTATGCAGGAATAATTGTGCTTCAGAATGAGGTAAACTTGCCGTCAGAGCTGGCTACAAGAAAGAAAGAAAAATTTTTCTACCACTTTGGAACACTTATTATCAACAAGAAAATTGAATGCAAATGTTAGTGAATTTCATTACTTCAACATTTTCAAATGAAGATTATTATAAAAAGGAAATATATGAATTAATGAAGATGGATATCTTGACTTTATAATTTCAGACAAAACTTTAATTTCAATCCAGATAGCAAAGAATATTTTAATTAAAGTGCAATTCAATAGTTTTTTTTTTATATATATCAAACATAAATCCATTTATTTTGTTAAATAGATTTATAGTGTAAGTATAGCAATTTTTTGTGTATCTGAATCCAACTTATTGGGATTCCTCATTAACTTCAAATATAAGAGAATGTTTTTCATTACAAGTAATTCTTAGCAGTGGCGCGTACACACACAAGGGGAGGGTTTGAGAGTTCAATCCCCCTCCTTAGACCAAGTTTTTAATTTTCGCCATAGAGCTTATGCCTTCGCGCTTAGGTCTACGTGTTTTTTACCCCTCTCCCCCCAAAAAAAGAGGTATGTGCACGCCACTGATTCTTAGACTGAATTATAAAACAAGTTTAAAAGTATTATATATTTTCTGTTCAACATCGTATAAATATTCAGAAAGAATTCAATTACTCCTTTCAACAGAAAAAAAATTAGATTTTCACGTAAAAGAAATTAAATTTATACTTTAATTTTAGTTTTTTAAATGTATCGTTTATGTATTCCCTTTCCCATAAATTTCAAAAATTTCGCTAAAAAGTGAAAAGATATGTACACAATGGCGCACACAAGGGGGGGGGACCCCCCACCAAAGCCCTTGAGTTTTTTTCAGTTGATGATAATCCTATATGTATATAATGCAAAATTTAATTAAGTACTTGTAATTAACAATTTATTTTATTAATTAATGCTAACTATTAATTCAGTAATTTATTTTTTACTGTTTTTTGTTAACAAAATCGACAAAATCAGAAGAATTAATGGGTTTTGTCTTGAGGTATGATACAAGTCGGGGAACTTTCTACAATGGACCCTTCCCCCCTTGAAAAATGTTTGTATGCGCTACTGTATGTACACATTAGATTTTGTTACAAATAAGTTTTTTTTAAAATTTACGATGTTTTTGATCTAAATAAAATATAAATTTTAACTAGAAATTTTTGTTTATTTGAAAATAACTTTATTGAGGAGTGCATCAAAATGAGTAGAAAATATTATTGCTGTTATTAAAAAAAATGCAACAGCAATGTTCATTTATTTAAGTGGGGTCAAAAGGAAAAGTTAATGATTTTCACACAAAAGAAAAATTTAATTGTTTGAGCTTTTTTTTAATTTTAATTATTTTGCTTGAATTCAAAGTGAAAATCCTTCGTGATTTAATCTCTTTTATTATGCTTTAAGTTTATTCAATATTCTGGTATTTGAATTTTGATAGTTATTACAGAGGAAGAAAGTAATTCCTTGTATGGTAAATATCCCCTTCTACACGAGTAAAAAAAGAAAAGTTTTGCTTGTCTTTCTGTCCCCACACAATCGATGACCTCTCTTTAAAACTGCCATGTCTTCATTTTTAAGGAGTTGGGAAGATCACTGGCGGCAATCTATTTTAGACACATTTTTGACCATTGGTTTTGACCTTGCCATTTCCACACCCTACTGTTTTATATTTTCTCATTTTTGCCTGTCTCTCTTTCGAAGAGTAAGGCCTTTTACAAACTATAAATCCAGCTACATTCTGTCAGATAAGGATTCATTGTTGTCAATGCTAAAAATACTATGAAAAGCCGTTGGGGAGGGGTTAAGCAATTAGCTGCCTCTATGAACCCTTTCCTTCCCCTTTGGCTGAAGAAACGTCCCAACATCTCAAACGGGTACTGTGTCGTATTATGCAGAATTTGACCCCTAGGATAAAACGACCCTTCTCTATTGTTCAAGAAAAAGCTGCTCGCCGTGAAAGTTTTAATTTGGCCTCTTTTCCTTCTCTGATAAGGATCTCTTGCTGACCGTTCCATCCGTTCACTGTATGCATTTTCCTTCCGACAAACAACAACCTTTGCAGCTGGCACATAATAAAATAAAAAACCATAGCCATGTCCGTTTTTTTTTCTCTCCCTCCGGGAAGAGAGTGTTGAATGATTCGCTTTTGCGAGTTCTGGGTATTTTTGTGGATTTTCAAATGACTTAAATAAAGAATTAAATGGATCTTAAAGCTAGAATTCATTAAGTGCCTCTGCAAGAGTTAACACTATTTCAGTCATTCAACCAACTTCAACTGCAATTAAAGACAAAATTACAATTTATTTAGTCTGAAGATCGATGTAAAAATGAAAACAAAATTTGCATACTTTGTATGGAAAGATATTTAAATTTATGTGTTCCATAACCCACAATTTTCTAAAAAGAGTTATTTCATATTTAAAAATATTATACAAATATCAAAAACTCAGAATTGGATTTTAAAAATATTTTGATACTACTAAATGCTGAAAATTATGCTAACTGTGAAATTTTGAACACGAAAAAAGAATGTTTTAGAAATCACTTTTCTCTTTACAAAACAAAAATAAACGTTTTAATCAATACGATTTAGATTTTTTCAGAGATCATAGTCAATCTTCATAAAATTCTAACATTAGATTTAGATTGGGTTATAGACTAGAGTCAATAAAAATATGATTAATAGGATAATTTTTTGGATAGGACGCAAAAATGAGAAAAATTTATAAAACCAATCATGCATTTCTCTAAATTTGTAAAAAATAAAAACTAACTGGATTTTTTATTTCTCATACAAAGTTTTTTTTTGTCATTATACTGTAGTTTTTACCTCAAACAGTAAAATTCAATAAAATTTGAATTTCTTTTTTGTTTGATTATTACTGTTTAGTTAGAAATATCAGCAAATTTAAATTTTATTAGCAAAAAAATATTTATCTATTTAAATCCCTGTCATTTTAAAAAGTAAAATCATTTTTAGGATTTAAGAAGAAAGTCAAATCTTCAAAGCCCTTATCTAGAATGAAATTTAAATATTGATTAGCATAATTAATTGGAATTTATTAACATTATATTCTATTGCTTACTATTCCAGAGTTCAATGAAATGATTTTATACTCGCTAGTACAATGTCCTGTAAAGCTAAATAGTTTTCTAATGGAAAATGCACCTTTTTCCGTTTGCGGAAATAATACCTATAATGAAAGAGAAGAAGCAACTTTTTTTTTTCGATAGATCATCAGATTCGACATTAAAATCTAAGTTTACGCAAGAACAGCTCCTAAATTTTAGGATGCAAATTCATGCAAAATACATGGGATTTGTTACACAGTTTAAACATTTTAATGCCCTTCAGAACTATGCATTTAAATGGAAAAACATTTTTGAATGTATCTGCGGGACAAAATATAAGAAAAAAAAATGAAACACTTAGAATATAAAATGCGATTGCAGATGATTTCAATAGATCTAGACTTTAACAGTTTGTATAACAAGCACATATTCTAGTTACTGAATATAACACATGATTAAGTGTTACTTAGATCACAAATTAATATTATTAGTGAGTATAAATTATATTAAAAAATCACAGTAAAATTTTTGATGAAAAATATTGTACTTTTTTTAAAAATTGTCTTTACATGAAGTACCTATAACATGTTCAAAATATTATTTTTTTAATTGCATTCTTTATAGTATTTGTGTGTGTGTGGAATGGAGCTCCCTGAAAATACCTTATAGTTCTTAGGATTACGTGAATTTTAAAAACTTGAATACCACTGTGGCCCATATAAACTGGGTCTCTAACTGGTATTATCCTAACTTGTACACAATACCACACGTTTCACGTTATAATTAGCACTTGCAGAGTTTCATATAATAGACCTTTGCTAAAATCAAAATTCAAATCACAACTCAGCTGCGGCTCTTAAAAAACAATAAAATATACAAAAAAAGATTTTAATATAAAATAAAAATTAATGTTCTAATTAAACATATAGAATTATTCCTCGAAATGCAGATTATCATACCCAGGAGTATATTACAGAAACCTTTCATGAAATGCAATTTCCTAGTTTATAAAAGATAGTTGGAAAAAAATGCAAATGATTAAGTTTAAGACATTAGATAATAAGTATTATGAAAGGTTGTAGATTTCCCTTGAATATATATCCTGATTTGAAAATACCAAATAGTATCATATTTTAATTGCGTGACTTTTTACAAACATTTTTTTTTTTCATATTTATTACTTCACTAAAGATTTAGAAATTTGCAGTGCTTTTATCTTAACACAATACAAAGTGTGCGCGGTTTTAAGATACGCACACGCATTCCAATGGTGAAATGAATAACAAAATGAACGACACCGAACACTTTGTGGACAGTGTGATGCTAAAAAAGCCTGCAAAGAAAAATATTAGATTACTTTTCCAAAAACTCAATAAATGTTTTGTTTTTCAAAAAACTTAAAAATTTTGTATTAAATTTAATTTAGTTCTTGTGAATGTTTTTGTTTCACTGATTTTTATGAAATACATGCATATACATTCTATGTAGATAAAATAAGCTCTAATAAACTTAATTTTGTTGATATGTTTTATTTTTTTTGCAATATCTCTTAACACGAAATTCTTCAAAAAAATATTTCATTCCCTTCAGTTTCGTGTTAAGTGATTTTCACTATATATGTAATAAATCATTTGTTTTTTGCTGGACTCTTCAAAACATATGTTCCCAAGCTTTTTTGTCTCATAGACCCCTTGTCATGTTTTTCAGGGGGCAATGTTTGGGATAGACCCCTGCTTAATTAATATTGAGTTTTTGTAAATTTATCAACTTAACTGTCTTTTTGACAGCTGGTACTACTACCCCTACTTAAAAAGAATTAAATTTCTATCTGTAATGAAGTATAGTGTTTAAAATTTAAAAATCAATGTGAATTAATTAAATTAAAAGTTAATTAATAAATAAAACTGTTAAATAAAATATCTAAAAAAAAAGGATTTTAATGGGAGGATCGGGTGTAACAATACCAATTCTCAACATTTGGTATCAATTTTGTCAGATTTAACCTTAAATCTCCTCTGTTAGTAGTATCCAATTTTTTTTTAGTTTTGGAGATAGGCAACTGCGCTGAAACTCCTTCACACTAGGAAAAGCAATTTAACATTTCCTCACGATATTCTATAGTTCGGGACTAATAACAGGTTTCACCTTTTAAGGCTCCCGGTGACACGCCACCACGAAAACCCGAGTGTAATGTTAATCCTATGGAGTTTCTTATAATTCAATTTACGTCTAAGGTATTGCTTTTAACTGTATGAAACAAAATGCATCCTAAAGATAAAAAAAAATTAATGTTTCTCTTGATTTCGATTTTTAAAAAAAAATTTCTAAATATTTTTAAATATTTATTAAAAGCTTGAAAATTTACATTTAGTGCGTTGAAACGATCATAAAAATATTTTCAATTATCGGATAAAAAAAGTTTTTCAGCGGAAATCCATTATTTTTTATGCTCTTTTAAACGCATATACTTTAAAATTTTTAAACTAATTTATTTGCGAATAATTAAATAAGTCAGCATTGCATATTTGGAATGAGGGGAAAGTAAACTTGTAACTCCGCCTTCTTGCGGAAGGATACATGAAATTTTCCCTGCGTTCCCTTGGTGAAAGGGGGTAATTTATGACTCTTCGGTGGATTGTGTAACAGAGATGTCCCCCCCCCCCAAAATGGGTCTTGTTTTCTAAGAATCTATAGGCATTCAAGATACTATTTACAATTACATCATTCTTAGGAAAGTTTGAGTCTGTGCTTGAAAATAACTACAAATACGTTTTGTACAAAAAGCTATCCTCTGTTTTTTATTCCACCTTTCATAAAATTATTTATATATACTAAATAAGTTATATTTTATTAATAATTAAAATGAACAATTAATATTTATTAAATGCATTTGAATCGTCAGGATAAAGTGAATCAGATTTCGCATTCTTTTCTTACATATCTCCAAAATTGAAATTCCTGTGTTTTTTTCCAAGTTAAAGTTATTTGAATATCAGCTGTTTTAAAACTTATTTTGCACAGTTTATTTCAGTTATTAAATAAAATGGATCATCGTCGCAGCTTCAAAAAAAGATTATTTCTTTCGGCTAAACGAAAAAAGAATATAGGACAGAATTTCAGGAATTTTAAAGAAAAGTGTGGTATTTCTTTTTTTCTAAATTCTTGTTCCGCTGTTCATTTCAAATATTGTGAAAGTTTCCACATACTAAATGGATTTATTGATCATCGCATTTTAAATAAGATTCAAATATTCCGAAGATGAAATACCATTGATTTAAAATAAATCAGAAAGTTTTCCATAATTTTAAGAATATTTTTAGTAACATTAATAGTTTCTTCTTAAAACATATAAATTTCAATTAATTTATTTACTATTGCTACTGATGTGTTTTTATTCCGTTTTTATTTCCTTCACTGAAAATTCAACTTAGAAATAACATTGCAGAAATTTTTTTTTTTTTTAAATTTCTGTCTGGAAAGCAGTATTTACATTTTGCATTTTCATTTATACATGTGTTTCATATATTATTCAAGATAACTCATCACTGCTTTTTTTTCTCAAAATGAATTCTAAGTTAATGCGCTATGAAGAAAATGCACTGCAAGTACAAATATAGGCAAATAGTTCCACAATTTTAAAGTTCAAGCCCAGCACCACTAAAGACCCACCGTGTAGGGGCGCGATGCACGTTAAATCTGTCGAGAGCTCAAACGTCCTTCCTTTGGTGTGGTGTGGTAGTTAGGAGATGAGGTGCTATCTCAGGTGTCATCCCCGTCACTTGACCATGGTTCAAAATTACGAGGTCCGTTACCAAAAGCTCTCGTGTAGCTGAACAGTGTGACGTTAATATTCACTCACTCACTCCACAATTTGAATGTTTGACATCTGAGGAATTATAGAGATTTTCCCCAAAAATCCCGGGAAATTCTGATTGGAATGGGGTTGTACGAAAACACTTTCTAGTTCTAGGGGTTCCACAAAAACACTTTCAAGTTCAAAGGGTTCCTTGAGTTGAAAAAGTTTGAAGACCACTGCTCTAGAGCCATATATGTTATTTGCGACAGACTTCGTAATTCTAAGCCAAGGGTGGCCAAGCCGCGGCCTTGAATAATTTTGCGGCCCTCGAGATTCATTACAAAATATGATTATTTTGTACAATATTTTTGTTTTTAATGTAGTGTTTTGTAACAAATATACTTCATAACTGTTTCTATTTTATTACCTTTCTTTTATTTTAATACATTCTTAGAAGTGTGCGGTATTGCAGCGCAGCATCACACTCGATTCCTGTAACTCCATCGCGCTGCCTATTGCTAGAATTAGACATATTTGATCCTTGCATTATTATTATAAATTATCTATGCTTGTATAGATGAAAAATAATGAAATCAATAATAATTCATTCTGTTTTAAATTTTCATTCCAATAAATGTTTGTGATGGGTCTAAATATAATATAAAGATATATAATTTTTGTTTGCAGCCCGCAGGATTATAATGTTTTTCCGAAGTGGCCCGCAAGGTCATTTGAGTTGGCCATCCTTCTTCTAAGCCAAGATCGGATAGCGAGAATGACACTTGAGTTTACAGTTTCTTTGTATTCTTCATGACCTTTTTTGAACTTGGGAATCTCGCGTCTTTAGTCATTATGGTATATAATCCTCCACGGTTTTAAAAGCTGATTTAAATTATTTTTATTTTTTAAAAAAATATATTGCTGGTTTCTGCTTGTGATATTAAAAATATAACATTAGTGTGATAAATAAGAAAAATATTTAGTATGATTAGTGAAAAAAGTTAATTGAAATTAAAATCTGGAATACAATAACTTTAAAACGATTTTGTGATTTACCGAGACGAGTAAATCCAAAGCAGAATGTATGCGAGATTTTCGACAAAAGAAACGTGAGAAAAAAAATTAAAAACTGAAGGAGTACAGCCGAAAAGAATTGCACAAAATTCAACTCCACGCGCAGCAGGTATTTTTTTTTTTTTTTTTTTTTTTTGCAACGAACACAAATCTCTCAGAAACAAAAGGCCGAACCAATTACTGCTTTACCAAATCTGTTTGTCAGTCAGGTAACTTTACGATTGTCCGCTCATAGCTTTTTTGAATGATGAGCTCAAGCTCGAAATGAACACAAACCGAAATATATCGACAGCTAACAGTGGTACTGTTATTGACGTTGTTTTTCAAAGGTTATTAAATACTTTAAAATCTCAAGTACATGTGTCAGATTTTAGTCATCATAAGTCTATTGTGTGTGTGTCTTCCCCAAATTGAACAAGAATATTTATTTTTGCTAAAAAATTACATGACTCTTTGTGTTAATTAAATAAAATTTTCATTAAAGATAAAATTATTTGATAGAAAATTATTTCCAATCATACCCGATTAATTTTTTCCAGGATTTATCTTACTATTGCGTATTTACCAGGATAACATGTCATGTTACACATCATATGCGACTACTGTAAGACTCGTTCCTTTTTTTTGTAACTGTATTTATATTAGAAATTCCAACACTATAAAACTGTTCTTCCAAAAAATTGTGTGGGTCCCAAAACCAATACTCAATATACTTTATCAGTGGCGTAGCTAGGTATCCAAAGGTCTTGGTGCAAAAAAAAGAGAGAATATTGGTGGAGTTTTATTAATTAAAAATATATTATAGAGTATTTTATATATATATATATATATATTTTTTTTTTTTTTTTTTTTTTTTTATATATATATATATATATATATACAAAGCTGGTTCACATCAGCCCTGTGTCAAGCTCTGCAGAACATAGGAAAGCAAAGCTACAAACTACTTACATGTATGCATATGAGTTTTCTTGTGAATTTAGTGATTGCCCAGGTTCGATTTGACATGTGATAGACAGGAAATGATAAAAAAAATATGCACAAACAAGAAAATATAATAAAAAATTATTATAATTATTTAAAATAAAACACACGAAAAAACAGAGGAGGGGGGTCAAAATTACATCAGTCTGTTGCAGATACCAGATTGTGAAACATTGAAAATAGCTTATTATGAATCATATTGTTATAAAAAATAAAATGACCAAGAAGAAATAGCTTCCTGTGTAGTTTTTTTAGATGTATGGTAAGACATTTCATGGAACTTGATGTTTATTTTCAAGTAAAGATTAGAAAAATGAAAAAATTGAAAAATAATATAAACTTTTTAATAAGTAAAATTCGCAACACTATACACAAACAAAGGGAAGAATTTAGGGGAATTCCTTACAAGTTTGAAATTACTTTCAACGGAGTTGCCATGATTACAGCTATGTAACAATGTTTTATATTTATACCTCAATTATGGGAGAAATTATCGCAAGCTCGACTTGCTTGGTGGTCAAGGCGTGAGGGTCCCCTGAGCTCAAGGGCCCCTGTGCACGGCACTACCTATTACATTGGTAGTTACGCCACTGTACTTTATTAAATTTATATAAGATTTTTTTTTGTTACATGTCTTAAACCGTTTTTAAATAAAATTATTGAACTGAATCGGAAATAAAGAACTGACCTGAAATATTTCAGGAAAGAGAATAATTTAAATCACATTACACTATTCATTCCATTAATTTTATAAATTTCTCTTGTCATTAAACTTGATTAAACATTAAGATTCTTGAGCCTTATGTTCGCTTGTTTCGAGGGTCTGTCGGTCCTGACTTCATATTCATGGATGATAATGCTCCATCTCACCGAGAAGTGGTGATTGAGGACTTCCTTGAAACGGAAAACATCCAGCGCATGTCGTGGCCTGCGAACTCCCCTGATTTAAATACTATCGAGCATGTATGGGATACGCTCGCTAGACAAATTACAGCCCTTTCACACCCACCAAGCTCCGTTACAGAACTGAAGAGAGCTCTCCAAGAAGCTTGGAACCGTTTGAGCCCTCAACTCATTCATCATCTCATAGCAAGTATGGTAAATCGCTGTACAGTATGCCTGGCTGTCAGAGGTGACCACACGCCTTATTAAACTGCAGCATCAGTATTTTATTTAGTGCTTTCTTTCATTTTTTCTTTAAAGTGTGAATCCTTGCTATACTCAGCTTTCTTTCAAACTGCTACTTTGGATAGTAAAATAAATAATTATCATTCTTTTGATTTGCTTCCTTATTTTATAACCATTTTACACTCGCATATCACGTTTCCCGCCATTCTGATTTACAGTTCCTTCTTTATTCACATAATTATCAATTATGCTTAACTTTTGGATACCAGTGTATGTTTGTGAGTCATTATTTTCAGAGATCAATAACATTACAGTTTCCCTTAGAAACCGTTTGGCAGATGACACCAATTCAGCATACCTTCTGCTAAAAGTAACATCTTACAATCCTAATATAAGTTATTTGTCCTCTAATCTATAATAACATAAGTCCCACTAATGTTACTTTAATTTGAATTACACGTTATACTAAAACATTTACTGCTATACAGTGCAAAATGTATTTTTTCGTTGTAAATAAAGAGTTTTGAGTTTTTAGTATTTAGTTTTATTATTTTTCCAATAATCACAAGTCAAAATTATTTGAAGGCACACTTACACCTCATTAAACATTTCTTATGCAAAAAATGGCACGTTGATCTATAAATGTTCGTCACCCCTGATCTAGGATCTCGTCCTAATATTTCTCACTAGCCAGAGTTCTTCTGCCGAACATATCTAGATCAGTATGACCACCGAGAGAAATCTCTGCTCACAAAACCAGATACCTCTTCCTTTCAATATTGTGGGATTGATTGTATCTGGTGCTTTATTCTTTTCAAATCAACAGACGCTCTGAATAGTTCTTTGGAAAGAACTTGACTTATCTGCGAAAAGTCCAGAAATCCACAGTTGTTCGAGCAGGAAACGCGTTATCTTGTCCAACATAAATGGGCAATTCTGTCGTCGATTTAAGAGATCACAAACAATTAGTTGTCTTGTATAGAGACCTGCTTTGTGACTTTTTAGTACCATAGTAGTGGAGTTCTTGTACCTCATCCGACAAAATGATTTCCAACGAGCTAAGCCAAAATAGAATTTCCAACCATTTAGGCCCGAAAAAGCAAGAAAACCGTCTCCTGCAGGTGTACTAACTTATGGTTTACCTTGAACATATGGCTTCTAGACACATAATCTTCTAATTTATATTGAACTCACAGTCACACAGGGAAGCACACTGAAGCGTCTAACAGTAACAGCTTGGGACAACCCTATTCAAATCTAATAAGAGACCTGAGACATTTCTAGACTCCCTGGATATTGTCAAAGAAATTATCAACATCTATTAAAGGTCATCCATCATGTATAAAACGAACAAAGTTGCGAAAGTTTGATTCTTGCATATTTTCTCCTACTCCTATATAAATGACCATTTCTTTAAAATAAAAGAAATGGTTATGGTTTTTTGCATATGTTTTCTTAAAACCCATTGCTATTATTCATATAAACAATGAATTTTATTATTAGAGCCATTTTTTCGATCAAATTAGAACTTTGAAAAGCGACACATATATTCGTGGTCAGCGTTGGATTTTACATAAGAATTTTAAGTTTGGTTAGAATCAGAGATGGAAATTTTTTCGTTATACTTGACATCATCTGAGCCAAATATCGGAAATATGTGAAAAATAATATAATTGCAATATCTTTTGATCTAAATCTTATTTTGAAATGTGCTACATATATTCGTGATCAGCGTTGGATTCTACATAAGAATATAAAGTTTGGTTAGGAACAGAGTTGCAAATTTTTTCGGTATTCATGACATCTCCCAAGCAAATATCGGTAAAAATTTAAAAATAATAATTGCAATAACTTTTGATCTAATTGAAATTTTGAAAAGCAAAAGATATATTTGTTATCAGCTTTGGATTTTACATAAGAAAATTGAAATTGGTTAGAGTCCGTGTTGGAAATTTTTTCGTTATACTTGACATCCTCTGAGCCAAATATCGGAAATATGTGAAAAATATTAATTGCAATAACTTTTGCTCTAATTCGAATTTTGAAAAGCTACAGATATGTTCGTGATCAGCGTGCAATTTTTACATAAGAATATTGAATTTGGTTAGAATCAGAATTGAAAATTTTTTCTGTATTCATGATATTTCCCGAGCCAAATATCGGAAAATTGTGATTAGTAATAATTGCAATAACTTTTGATCTAATTGTAATTTCGAAAAACGACACATATATTCGTTATCAGCGTTGGATTTTACATAAGAATATCGAATTTGTTTAGAATTAGAGTTCTACATTTTTTCAGTATTCATGACATCTCCCGAACGAAATATCGGTAAAATAAGAAAAATAATAATTGCAGTAACTTTTGATCTAATTGGAATTTTGAAAAGCTACAGATATTTTCGTGATCTGCGTTGGATTTTACATAAGAATATTGCGTTTGGTTAGAATCAGAGTTGGAAATTTTTTAGGTATTCATGACATCTGTTGAGCCAAATACCGGAAAAATGTGAAAAATTATAATTACAATAACTTTTGATATAATTGGAATTTTAAAAATGGACACATATTTCCCTGTTCAGCGTTGGATTTTACATAAGAATATTGATTTTGGTTAGAATCAGAGTTGGAATTTTTTTCGGTATTCATGACATCTCCCAAATTAAATATCGAAAATATATGAAAAATAATAAGTGCAATAACTTTTGATGTACTTGGAATTTTTTGAAAAACAACACATATATTCGTTATCAGCGTTGGATTTTACAGAAATATATTGAGTTTGTTTAGAATCAGAATTTTAAATTTTTTCAGTATTCATGACATCTCCCGAACGAAATATAGGAAAAATGTGACAATTAATAATTGGAATAACTTTTGATCTAATTGGAATTTTGAAAAGCGCTGCATTTATTCTTGATCAGCATTGGATTTTACATAAGAAAAAAAGTTTGGTCAGAAACAGAATTAAATTTTTTTCGGTATTTATATCACCCGTGCCAAATATCGGTAAAATGTGAAAAATCTTAATTGCAATACCTTTCGATCAAATTAGAAATTTGAAAAGCGACACATATATTCGTGGTCAGCGTTGGATTTTACATAAGAATTTTAAGTTTGGTTAGAATCAGAGATGGAAATTTTTTCGTTATACTTGACATCATCTGAGCCAAATATCGGAAATATGTGAAAAATAATAATTGCAATATCTTTTGATCTAAATCTTATTTTGAAATGTGCTACATATATTCGTGATCAGCGTTGGATTCTACATAAGAATATAAAGTTTGGTTAGGAACAGAGTTGCAAATTTTTTCGGTATTCATGACATCTCCCAAGCAAATATCGGTAAAAATTTAAAAATAATAATTGCAATAACTTTTGATCTAATTGAAATTTTGAAAAGCAAAAGATATATTTGTTATCAGCTTTGGATTTTACATAAGAAAATTGAAATTGGTTAGAGTCCGTGTTGGAAATTTTTTCGTTATACTTGACATCCTCTGAGCCAAATATCGGAAATATGTGAAAAATATTAATTGCAATAACTTTTGCTCTAATTCGAATTTTGAAAAGCTACAGATATGTTCGTGATCAGCGTGCAATTTTTACATAAGAATATTGAATTTGGTTAGAATCAGAATTGAAAATTTTTTCTGTATTCATGATATTTCCCGAGCCAAATATCGGAAAATTGTGATTAGTAATAATTGCAATAACTTTTGATCTAATTGTAATTTCGAAAAACGACACATATATTCGTTATCAGAATGGATTTTACATAAGAATATTAAAATTGTTTAGAATTAGAGTTCTAAATTTTTTCAGTAATCATGACATCTCCCGAACGAAATATAGGAAAAATGGGAAAAATACTAATTGCAATATCATTTGATCTAATTGGAATTTTGAAGAGAGCTACATATATTCGTGATCAGCGTTGGATTCTACATAAGAGTATAAAGTTTGGTTAAAAACAGAATTTTGGAAATTTTTTCGGTATTCATGAAATCTCCCGAGACAAATATCGGTAAAATGTGAAAAATAATAATTGCAATAACTTTTGATCTAAATGAAATTTTGAAAAACGACACATATATATTTGTTATCAGCGTTGGATTTTACAGAAATATATTGAGTTTGTTTAGATTCAGAATTATAAATTTTTTCAGTATTCATGACATCTCCCGAACGAAATATAGGAAAAGCGTGAAAAATAATAATTGCAATAACTTTTGATCTAATTGGAACTTTGAAAAGCGACACATATATTCGTGATCAGTGTTGGATTTTACATATAGTATTTTGTGTTTGGTTAGAATCAGAGATGGGGAAATTTTTTCGTTATACTTGACATCTTCTGAGCCAAATATCGGAAATATGTGAAAAATAATAATTGCAATATCTTTTGATCTAATTCGAATTTTGAAAAGTGCTATATATATTCGTGATCAGCGTTGGATTTTACATAAGAATATAAAGTTTGGTTAGAAACAGATATGGAAATTTTTTCGGTGTTCATGACATCTCCCAAGCAAATATCGGTAAAAATTTAAAAATAATAATTGCCATAACTTTTGATCTAATTGAAATTTTGAAAAGCAAAAGATATATTCGTTATCAACGTTGGATTTTACATAAGAAAGTTGAAATTGGTTAGAATCCGAGTTGGAAATTTTTTCGTTATAACTTGACATCCTCTGAGCCAAATATCGGAAAATTGTAAAAAATAATAATTGCAATAACTTTTGATCTAACTGCTATTTCGAAACGCGACATTTATATATTCGAGATCAGCGTTGGATTTTACATATGAATTTTCAGTTTGGTTAGAATCAGAGTTGGACATGTTTTCGGTGTACTTGACATCCTCTGAGCCAAATATCGGTAAAATGTGAAAAATAATAATTGCAATAACTTTTGATCTAATTGGAATTTTGAAAAGCTACAGATATATTCGTTATCAGCGTTGGATTTTACATAAGAAAGTTGAAATTGGTTAGAATCCGAGTTGGAAATTTTTTCGTTATAACTTGACATCCTCTGAGCCAAATATCGGAAAATTGTAAAAAATAATAATTGCAATAACTTTTGATCTAACTGCTATTTCGAAACGCGACATTTATATATTCGAGATCAGCGTTGGATTTTACATATGAATTTTCAGTTTGGTTAGAATCAGAGTTGGACATGTTTTCGGTGTACTTGACATCCTCTGAGCCAAATATCGGTAAAATGTGAAAAATAATAATTGCAATAACTTTTGATCTAATTGGAATTTTGAAAAGCTACAGATACGTTCGTGATCAGCGTGCAAATTTTACATAAGAATATTGAGTTTGGTTAGAATCAGAATTGAAAATTTTTTCTGTATTCATGATATTTCCCGAGCCAAACATCGGAAAATTGTGAATAGTAATAATTGTAATAACTTTTGATCTAATTGAAATTTCGAAAAACGACACATATATTCGTTATCAGAGTTGGATTTTACATAAGAAAATTGAATTTGTTTAGAACTAGAGTTCTAAATTTTTTCAGTATTCATGACATCTCCCGAACGAAATATAGGAAAAATGTGAAAAATATTAATTGCAATAATTTTTTTATCTAATTGGAATTTTGAAGAGAGCTACATATATTCGTGATCAGCGTTGGATTCTACATAAGCGTATAAAGTTTGGTTAGAAACAGAGTTGGAAATTTTTTCGGTATTCATGACATCTCCCAAGAAAATATCGGTAAAATAAGAAAAATAATAATTGCAATAACTTTTGATCTAATTCGAATTTTGAAAAGCTACAGATATGTTCGTGTTCAGCGATGGATTTTACATAAGAATATTGATTTTGGTTAGAATCAGAGTTGTGGAATTTTTTTCGGTATTCATGACATCTCCCAAATTAAATATCGAAAATATATGAAAAATAATAAGTGCAATAACTTTTGATCTACTTGGAATTTTGAAAAACGACACATATATTTGTTATCAGTGTTGCATTTTACATAAATATATTGAGTTTGTTTAGAATCAGAGTTCTAAATTTCTCAGTATTCATGACATCTCCCGAACGAAATATAGGAAAAATGTGACAAATAATAATTGCAATAACTTTTGATCTATTTGGAATTTTGAAAAGCGCTACATATATTCTTGATCAGCGTTGGATTTTACATAAGAAAATTAAGTTTGGTCAGAAACAGAATTAAAAATTGTTCGGTATTCATGATATCTCCCGAGCCAAATATCGGAAAATTGTGAAAAATAATAATTGCAATAACTTTTGATCCAATTAATATTTCGAAAACGACACATATATTCGAGATCACCGTTCGATTTTACATAAGAATTTTGAGTTATTTTAGAATCAAGAGATGGACATGTTTTTCGGTGTACTTGACATCTCTGAGCCAAATATCGGAAAATTGTGAAAAATAATAATTGCAATAACTTTTGATCTAATTGCTATTTCGAAAAGCGACACATATATTCGAGATTAGCGTTGGATTTTACATAAGAATTTTGAGTTTGGTTAGAATCAGAGATGGACATTTTTTTCGGTGTACTTGACATCCTCTGAGCCAAATGTCGGAAAAATGTGAAAAATAATAATTGCAATATCTTTTGATCTAATTCGAATTTTGAAAAGCGCTACATATATTCGTTATCAGTGTTGGATTCTATATAAGAATTTAAAATTTGGTTAGAAAAGAGTTGGAAATTTTTTCGGTATGCATGACATCTCTCCCTAGCAAATATCGGTAAAATGTGAAAAATAATAATTGCAATAACTTTTAATCTAATTGGAATCTTGAAAAGCTACAGATATGTTCGTGATCAGCTTGCAATTTTTACATAAGAATATTGAATTTGGTTAGAATCAGAATTGAAAATTTTTTCTGTATTCATGATATTTCCCGAGCCAAATATCGGAAAATTGTGATTAGTAATAATTGCAATAACTTTTGATCTAAATGAAATTTTGAAAAACGACACATATATTCGTTATCAGCGTTTGATTTTACATAAGAATATTGAATTTGTTTAGAATTAGAGTTCTAAATTTTTTCAGTATTTATGACATCTCCCGAACGAAATATAGGAAAAATGGGAAAAATACTAATTTCAATAATCTTTTGATCTAATTGGAATTTTGAAGAGAGCTACATATATTCGTGATCAGCGTTGGATTCTACATAAGCGTATAAAGTTTGGTTAGAAACAGAGTTGGAAATTTTTTCGGTATTCATGACATCTGTCGAGCCAAATATCGGAAAAATGTGAAAAATTATAATTACAATAACTTTTGATATAATTGGAATTCTAAAAAGGGGTACATATTTCCCTGTTCAGAGTTGGATTTTACATAAGAATATTGATTTTGGTTAGAATCAGAGTTGTGGAATTTTTTTCGGTATTCATGACATCTCCCAAATTAAATATCGAAAATATATGAAAAATAATAAGTGCAATAACTTTTGATCTACTTGGAATTTTGAAAAACGACACATATATTCGCTATCAGCGTTGGATTTTACAGAAATATATTGAGTTTGTTTAGAATCAGAGTTCTAAATTTTTTCAGTTTTCATGACATCTTCCGAACGAAATATAGGAAAAATGTGAAAAATAATAATTGCAATAACTTTTGATCTAATTAAAATTTTGAAAAGCACTACATATATTCGTGATCACCGTTGGATTTTACATAAGAAAATTAAGTTTGATCAGAAAGAGAATTAAAATGTTTTCGGTATTTATGATATCACCCATGCCAAATATCGGTAAAATGTGAAAAATCTTAATTGCAATACCTTTCGATAAAATTAGAACTTTGAAAAGCGACACATATATTCGTGGTAAGCGTTGGATTTTACATAAAAATTTTAAGTTTGGTTAGAATCAGAGATGGAAATTTTTTCGTTATACTTGACATCCTCTGAGCCAAATATCGGAAATATGTGAAAAATATTAATTGCAATAACTTTTGATCTAATTCGAATTTTGAAAAGCTACAGATATGTTCGTGATCAGCGTGCAATTTTTACATAAGAATATTGAATTTGGTTAGAATCAGAATTGAAAATTTTTTCTGTATTCATGATATTTCCCGAGCCAAATATCGGAAAATTGTGATTAGTAATAATTGCAATAACTTTTGATCTAATTGTAATTTCGAAAAACGACACATATATTCGTTATCAGCGTTGGATTTTACATAAGAATATTGAATTTGTTTAGAATTAGAGTTCTACATTTTTTCAGTATTCATGACATCTCCCGAACGAAATATAGGAAAAATGTGAAAAATATTAATTGCAATAACATATGATCTAATTGGAATTTTGAAGAAAGCTACATATATTCGTGATCAGCGTTGGATTCTACATAAGAGTATAAAGTTTGGTTAAAAACAGAGTTGGAATTTTTTTCGGTATTCATGACATCTCCCAAACTAAATATCGAAAATATATGAAAAATAATAAGTGCAATAACTTTTGATCTACTTGAAATTTTGAAAAACGACGCATATATTCGTTATCAGCGTTGGATTTTACAGAAATATATTGAGTTTGTTTAGAATTAGAGTTCTACATTTTTTCAGTATTCATGACATCTCCCGAACGAAATATAGGAAAAATGTGAAAAATACTAATTGCAATAACTTATGATCTAATTGGAACTTTCAAAAGCGACACATATATTCGTGATCAGCGTTGGATTTTACATAAGAATTTTGAGTTTTGTTAGAATCACAGATGGAAATTATTTCGTTATACTTGACATAATCTGAGCCAAATATCGGAAATATGTGGAAAATAATAATTACAATATCTTTTGATCTAATTCGAATTTTGAAAAGTGCTACATATATTCGTGATCAGGTTTGGATTCTACAAACGAATATAAAGTTCGGTTATTAACAGAGTTGGAAATTTTTTCGGTGTTCAAGATATATCCCAAGCAAATATCGGTAAAATGTGAAAAATAATAATTGCAATAGCTTTTGATCTAATTGAAATTTTAAAAAACACAACATATATTCGTTATCAGTGTCGGATTTTATATAAGAAAATTGAATTTTTTTAGAATCAGAGTTGGTACTTTTTTCGGTATTCATGACATCTCCAGAACCAAATATCGGATAAAGGTAAAAAATAATAATTGCAATAACTTTTGATCGAATTGGAATTTTGAAGAGAGCTACATATTTTCGTGATCAGCGTTGGATTTCACATAAGAATATTAAGTTTGGTTAGAATCGGAGTTGGAAATGTTTCGGTATTCATGACATATCCCGAGCCAAATATCGGAAAAATGTGAAAAATTATTATTGCAATAACTTTTGATCTAATTGGAATTTTGAAAATTTACAGATATGTTCGTGATCAGCTTTGGATTTTACATAAGAATATTGAGTTTGGTTAGAATCAGAATTAAAAATTTTTTCGGTATTCATGATATCTCCCGAGCCAAATATCGGAAAATTTTGTAAAATAATAATTGCAATAACTTTTAATCTAATTGCAATTTCGAAAAGCGACACATATATTCGAGATGAGCGTTGGATTTTACATAAGAATATTGAGTTTGTTTAGAATCAGAGATGGACATGTTTTCGGTATACTTGACATCCTTTGAGCCAAATATCGGTAAGATGTGAAAAATAATAATTGCAATAACTTTTGATCTAATTGAAATTTTGAAAAGCGCTACATATATTCGTGATCAGCGTTGGATTTCACATAAAAATATTAAGTTTGGTTAGAATCAGAGTTGGAAATTTTTTCGGTATTCTCATGACATCTCCCAAGCAAATATCGGTAAGATGTGAAAAATAATAATTGCAATAACTTTTGATCTAATTGAAATTATGAAAAGCGCTGCATTTATTCGTGATCAGCGTCGGATTTAAATAAGAAAATTCAGTTTCGTTAGAATCAGAGTTCGAAATTTCTTCGGTATTCGTGACACACCCGAGCCAAATATCGGAACTTTTGTGAAACATAATAATTACAATAACTTTTGATAAAAATGAAATTTTGAAAAGCACTTCATGTATATGTTATCAGCGTTGGATTTTACATAAGAATATTGGGTTTGGTTAGAATCAGAGTTCTAAATTTCTTCAGTATTCATGACATTTCCCGAGCCAAATATTTTAACACCGGAACGTATGTGAAAAATAATAATTGCAAAACCTTTGATCTAATTGGAATTTTGAAAAGCGTTGCATATATTCGTCATCAGCGTTGGATTTTACAGAAGAAAATTGAGATTGGTTAGAATCAGAATTGAAACTTTTTTCGGTATTCATGATATCTCCCGAGCCAAATATCGGAAAATATAGAAAAATAATAAAGGCAATAACTTTTGATCTAATTCGAATTTTGAAAAGCGCTACATATTTTCGTGATCAGTGTTGGATTCTACATAAGAACTTAAAGTTTGGTTAGAAACAGTGTTGGAAATTTTTTTCGGTATTCGTGACATCTCCCGAGCCAAATATCGCAAAAATGTGAAAAATAATAATTGCAATAACTTTTGATCTAATTAAAATTTTGAAAAGCACTACATATATTCGTGATCACCGTTGGATTTTACATAAAAATATTGAGTTTGGTTAGAATCAGAATTCAAAATTTTTTCGGTATTCATAATATCTCCCCAGCCAAATATCGGAAAATTGAGAAAAATATTAATTTTAACAACTTTTGATCTAATTGTAATTTCGAAAATCAACACATATTTTCGTTATAAACGTTGGATTTTACGTAAGAATATTGAGTTTGGTTAGAATCAGGGCTCTAAATTTTTTCAGTATTCGTGACATCTCCCGAGCCAAATATCGCAAAAATGTGCAAAATAATAATTGCAATAACATTTGAACTAATTCTAATTTTGAAAAGCGACACATATTTTCCTGTTCAGAGTTGGATTTTCAATATGAATATTAAGTTTGTTTAGAATCAGATTTGGAATTTTTTTCGGTTTTCTGGACATCTCTCTCTCCCAAATTAAATATCGAAAAAATGTGAAAAATAATAAGTGCAATAACTTTTGATCTAATTGGAATTTTGAAGAGAGCTACATATTTTAGTGATCAGCGTTGGATTTCACATAAGAATATTCAGTTTGGTTAGAATCAGAGATGGAAATTTTTTCGGTATTCATGACATTTCCCGAGCAAAATATTTTAACACCGGATGGTATGTGAAAAATAATAATTGCAATAACTTTTGGTCTAATTGGAATTTTGAAAAGCTACAGATATGTTCGTGATCAGCGTTGGATTTTACATAAGAATATTGAGTTTGGTTAGAATCAGAATTTAAAAAATTTTCGGTATTCATGATATCTCCCGAGCCAAATATCGGAAAAATGTGAAAAATCATAATTGAAATACCTTTCGATCAAATTGGAACTTTGAAAAGCGACACATATATTCGGGATCAGCGTTGGATTTACATAAGAATTTTGAGTTTGTTTAGAATGTGAGGTGGAAATTTTTTCGGTACACTTGACATCCTCCGAGCCAAATATCTCGGAAAAATGTGAAAAATAATAATTGCAATAACTTTTGATCTAATTCGAATTTTGAAAAGCGCTACATATATTCGTGATCAGTGTTGGATTTTACATAAGAAAATTGAAATTGGTTACAATCAGAGTTGGAACTTTTTTCGGTATTCATGTCATCTCCCGAACCAAATATCGGAAAAATGTGAAAAATTATAATTGCAATAACTTTTGATCTAATTGGAATTTTGAAAAGCTACAGATATGTTCGTGATAACCGTTGGGTTTTACATAAAAATATTGAGTTTGGTTAGAATCAGAACTGAAAATTGTTTCGGTATTCATGATATCTCCCGAGTCAAATATCGGAAGAATGTAAAAAATAATAATTGCAATAACTTTTGATCGAATTCGAATATTGAAAAGCAATACATATATTCGTGCTCAGCGTTGGATTTTAACTAAGAATATTGAGTTTGGTTACAATCAGAAGTGGAAATTTTTTCGGTATTCGTGACACACACACCCGAGACAAATATTGGAAAAATGTGAAAAATTATAATTGCAATAACTTTTTATCTAATTGTAATTTTGAAAAGCGACACATATATTCGTGATCAGCGTTGGATTTTTCATAAGAATTTTGAGTTTGGTTGCAATCAGAGATGAAAATGTTTTCGGTATACTTGACATCCCCTGAGCCAAATATCGGAAAAATGTGAAAAATAATTATTGCAATAACTTTTGATCGAATTAGAATTTTGAAAAGCGCTGCATATATTCGTGATCAGCGTTGGATTTTACATAAGAATATTAAGTTTGGTTAGAATCAGAGTTGGAATTTTTTTTGGTATTCATGACATCTCTCTCTCTCTCTCCTCTGAAATTAAATGTCGAAAAAATGTGAAAAATAATAAGTGCAATAACTTTTGATCTACTTGGAGTTTTGAAAAGCGACACATATTTTCGTGATCAGCGTTGGATTTCACATAAGAATATTCAGTTTGGTTAGAATCAGAATTGGAGATGTTTTCGATATTTGTGACATCTCCCGAGCCAAATATTTTACACCGGAACGTATGTGAAAAATAATAATTGCAATAACTTTTGATCTAATTGGAATTTTGAAAAGCGACACATATTTTCCTGTTCAGCGTTGGATTTTACATTAGAATATTGAGTTTGGTTAGAATCACAGTTGGAATTTTTTTCGGTATTCATGACATCTCCCAGACCAAATATCGAAAAAATGTGATATTTAATCGGGTTAAATATCAAAAATCTAATATATCACTCACTCCCTTTCATCCAAATAAACAAAACACTATTATAACATTAAAGGTGTATTATAAACCAGATGCTCACTATGTTGGGAATTAAAACTTACTTTGTGTGTGTGACTGGACTTGTCTCTTGATCATTATAAAAAATATCAATTTTATAAAGTTTTTTTGAATTATCACAATTGTTTTCAAAGAAAGCAAAACCTTATGGCCTTGAAAGTATAGCCTTTATGCACTATGTTATAAGATAAATCAGTACTTGTATATTATGGCAACAATTTTCAACGTTCAGGTAACTTATCAAGGAGGCAATATCAATTTTGCATGTGTTGTCTGCGTTGAACTGGCAATCATGTGCTTTGTTTCATATAACGTCCCCAAAAGGTTGTGATAATATGTAAGTATACTGCTAAATCTAATTTAAACAATGTAATTCAATTATTAATAATACAAGACATTAATTAAATGTTAAAAGTTAAGTAGATTTAATTTTCTATACGTAATGTTTACACCTAAGAGTAAAAAGCATTTTTTAAATATATTGCGTTCAGTTTTATAGCTAATTTTGCTCATTCTGTTCAGTTAATTTTGATTCTTTCACCATTCGAAAATAAGAGGGAAAGGAATCCTAAAATAAGTGTATTGAAATTGTTGAAACTCAAATAATTTCTTTATGAGAACTTTTAAGACATTTCTGTAACTTAATTAAAAAGCTAAAGAAGTACTTTAAAATTCTCAAGAAATTAGTCTCTCAAAAAGATTAATAATTGTCAACAAAAATTTATTTTGTAAACTTACCTATTTTTCAAGACATGCAAACCATTTTAGAGTTCAGTATGAAAATAAAACTAAAATTATTCCACACTAGAAAAAGAATACTGAAAAAAGTACTTATAAATACTCTTTTATAGAAAAACAATTAGAAAAATATGACTGCCAGGATTTAAAGAAATAGAACACAAGGTATTTAGAAATGCCATGAAAAGAAGCAGAAAAAAATAAAGAAATTGAAACTGGAAAAATAATAAAAGAGTATAAAAGCATGGGGTGCTCAATATCAATTGTTATAATTTCTTACTAGTTCTATTCCAAAATGCACAGTTAGAGTAAAAATGTAGTACAAAGGACCCCATGCTTTTACCCCACTGACATTAATTTTCTCTTTAATCATTTTATTCTTATATTAAGATTTTAGTTCGATAAAAGCGTGTTTTTTTAAACTATATTTTAAATTTATGGTGCTTCATGTATGTCAGACTAAACAGATTTCAGCACTTAGGTATTATCACAACAAATGCCAAATCTAATAAATACTCGCCTAGTTGGCAACCCCGATCGGTATTTGCGTCTTATTGCAACCTATTGGTGATATTATATGAAATGTGAAGGCTTCGGTTGTGCCAATTCAGCATGTACTACACAAAAAAAATTGGGGTGGCCAACTCAGCGAGTTATTTAGAGTTGTCGATAATATGCAAGTACCCTCCAATTTCCTATGTGTTGTACATGCTGAATTGGCAAACAGGTGCTTCATTTCAAATAATGGCACCAGTTGGTTGCGATAATACATAAGTACCAAGATTTCTTATGTTTTTCCACTTGTGTACAACATACCTGCAAATAGGAGTTTTTGTACCCAAGCTGCATTAATTTTTCGTACTTACACCACATTATTGCAACCCTATTGACAAAATTATTGACATTATTGACCCTATCGACATTTTTTATCAGGAATTTGAACTAGAAAACGTTCATTTTTCTCCAGTATTTTTTCTCCAGGCAATGAAGACATCAGAGGATTAGATGAAGTGTTCAACCAATGTGCATACAGAAAACAACAATTTTCATTACTAACAGTGTCTTTCATTTCCATCCATCTCACTTAAAACACGAGATCTTTGGCTTTGAGATGCTTATACCTCTCAAGGGCCCAATAACTGTTACGTTTGTAGTAATTCTCTATACTTTCCTTTATATTAAACTTAATATTTTCCCAATGAAAACATATATCTACCAGCTCTCTAACCTTTCCATAACTCAGGGCAATTATATATATTCCAGTGGTGTCAGGGGCATTTTCATTGATGCAAACATCTTCTGGTGGTTTCCATTTCCCAAAGTAAGCGTCGCAAACTTCGCACGGTTCAGTCCAGTTACAGCTCTTGACCACCTCAACCACCTTCGGTGGCATGGACTTTGGTTTTCGCCAAAAGGCGTCTTTCTTTGGGTAACACAATTTCTGGAGTTCATCTGAGAACATCAGACTGTCTGTTTGCTGCAGAAGATTCAAACCTGGCCACGAGTTGAGGTATTTGGGCAAAACTCCATTGTTGTGCCAATGGGCACAGAGACTGATGACGTCTTTGTCAGTCTTTTGTTTAAATGTCATCCACCTGAAGAGGACAACAGATTTTGTGATTTTGGACTTTTTGTCTGCAACTTTTTCGTAAACGCGATCTATGATGTTGTAGGCCTGTTTCTGTATGTCATGCTCATCGATAATTATGTCCACAACTTCGGTGAAGTTCTTGCTTTTAAGGCCCACTATGAAAATTCCTGCCTTGGTAGGGATCTTGGGAATATTTTCTTCGTTTGATTCCACCCACTTGCCGAATCTTTTGTCGTAGAACTCGCAGAGATCTGCCCAGCCCTGGCAAGGGGTTACAGGAATATCGGTCTCTTTCTTCGATGAAAAATTGCCCGAAGGCATTTCTCCTTTCAGTTTTCCTAAAAGAATACAAAAACAAATCTATAGTTTTAATATGCGTATTATTGCCATTAATATGATTGTAAGCAAACTTTTTATAAGGGAAAAAAGAATTGATTCAAGAGATTATAATTGTAACGAAAGTATAAGAAATTGTCACACTTTTAAAAAAATGACTAGTTCTTTTTATGTAAATGACAAGTTCAGAAGCCACAAGATTTATTATTATTATTAAAAAGAGACAGTAATAAAAAATATCTAAATTCAAGTATAAGGTCACAAAAGACGCAAAGAAGATAAATTTTCAAAAACAATTTTTGGTTAATAATAATTATAAAAAATTTCCACAAAAATTGACCAAATTAAGTTTTTAGTCTTTTTTTTAAACAAATTTCGATTTTCGATCAATTAAATTTTAGCGTCTTTTTGCGTTAAGAGTTTGGTGGTTTTAATAGTTCTTCTTCGTTTCATTTGATAAAAAAAATCACAATTATCAATCACAATCAAAAAATTCTTAACATCACAAATTCAAATTAAAAATGTTTAAACAAAATAATTTTTTTAAATTTATCTTCATAATTTTTTTTTAAATTTACGGTCAAAACAAGTATTTTGAATATTTTTTAAATGCATTGCCAAAATTTAAATTTTTAATCACTTACACAACGACGTAATTTAAAATTCCCTGTCTGTAATTCTTTATTTTATAAGATAATGTTTTCTCTACGTTATTTTTATTTTATTCATTTTTTAAATTTAAATCAGAATAAAAGTTTAGATTTTTGAATTTTAAAGTAGAAAAGAAAAAATTTAAAATCAATTTTATAAAAAGCGATGAAATTTTTCAATAATAGCAAGCAGCAGGTTGAATTTTCTGAGAAAAAGGCCGTATTTTCAAAAATATATATACAAGTATAACAAAATTCTCAAAAATAAAAATTCTGGCACTCCTGATAATAAATTAATTAATTAAATTAATAAATTTATTAGATTTATTTTTATTTATCTTTTTAAATATAACACCTATAAAATTTGTCACAGTTTTCAAATAAAATTAACAAAAAATGGCAAATTTTTCTCAAAAGGAATATTACAAAATATTTTTATAAGGATTTTTTTTTTTCCAAAATAAACTTTTGTTCTTTTTTATTTTCTCTATAAATTACTAAGTAGATTTCAGAGTTTTCTATACAGGCAGTATATATATTTAAATTTATTAAATGTTCATTTCTTAAAGCATAACATTCACTTAAAATCACCTAAAATTACTTAGGATCTGGAACGTCAATGTAGGGGGGAAAAATAGGAAAGGGAAAAATACAGGGGAAAAGTGCAGAATTTTGAAAATTCTTATTTACACAAAAATGATTTATTTTGACTTTTGATTCTGAAACTAAGAATCCGATTTTCCATCGCTATTTTTTTTAAATACATGTATCTCTCTACTGTCAGCTGTTTATTATCTACTGTGGCGGAATCTAAATAAGCCAGTAACAGCATCCGGACAGGAGAGATCTAGTGGTGTAGTGGTGTGGCGCTTACACGAATCGGAAGGTACCGAGTTCAAACCTCCGATATTGGTGACCTCGGCGGAAAAGAAAAACGCAAAATCTCCTGATGTGTCATGGCGCCCTCTACCTGCAAGAAGAGCAAGCAAAGTCGTCGAACCCACTCGACGCAGAAAAGTCGTCGGACCCACTCGGCGCAGCAAAGTCGCCAGACTCCCTTGGCGCAGCAAAAGTCGTCGGACCCTCTCGACGCAGCAAAGTCGTCAGAGACTCACTTGACGCAATAGTAGCAACTCCCACGCTCGCCATAACAACAAATATCTCGTTCGTTCGCCTATCCACCAACTCACTAGTAGGGAGTACTGTGGCGGAATCTAAATAAGCCAGTAATAGCCTCCGGACAGGAGTGATCACTTTTGTCTAGTGGTAAGTTACGCGCTTACGAATCGGAAGGTACCGAGTTCAAACCTCCGATATCTACCTTATCCCCCCCCATCTTTATGTATTTCGAGTTTTTGTTGTTCTAATTAAAGTAATAATGGCTTTGAGTTGTTCTTCTTGAATTTTTAGAATTAAATATTGCTAAATAATAAGAGAATTTATATTTATCAGAGTTTTATGTCCTTTATACATTATGAATATTATTTTTGAGAAGATAAAACAAGATATTTAACTTGACGAATAACGAATTCTTCTGATGCGATCTTCCAAACGAAATGCTTACCACATCATTTCTAGTTTATGACGCTGAAATTGATATAAGAAATGTTTAAGAGTCATAAGAGTACATGTAGTGAATATCGAATGTGTGTGTTATCACTGAAATACATCGCCTGCTTGGAAGAAAATATCGAATTACAAAGTTTCTAAATCGTTTCAAGTTATTTTGTGATATTTCAATACACAAACAGACAGTGTCGGGCCCCAGTCCTATCTTGGACTGGGTTCACATTGCCCGGCGCGCCTGGTGTAGAAGGAAACATATTATCACCAACGAAAGCCATAATTACAAATATTTATTAACAACACACAAATGTAATTAACAAGTCACACTACAAGTAGAAACCCTGGAGTGATTATTCAATTCCCTAGATTAATCCTGATACTCAAATCTGACATTCAATTCTAACCTTTAAATCTAATATTCCCTACTAAGTAATCTCAGCTATCAGAATTGACAAAGGAGACGAACCCTTACTAACGTCAGGTCGGTACTAACTCTAATCCTTTTGATTACTTGAATGATGAACAATATCAAATATTATCTAATACGCGCTAAGCTCGCTGGAGAGATCCGTATACGATACTTACAATTAGTTTGGCAAATCCTTCTCCTTCTCTTTCTTACTAAATCTAGACTTTATATAGTCGAATTCATTAGCATAACACTATCTCGTGTTTTTTCCGAGGAGGCTGTGAAATAGAATAATTACTGGCCCTAAAGTTACCCAAGAGGATTAATGGAAATTTGACGCGGATAGACCCGTCACAACCCCCCTCAAAAAAAAAAAACGGGATTTATAAAAGGGTCTCAATGGCCCGATATAAATTACGTTGAAAATTTTAAGTCTTAACTTATCTAGACCTCTTACATTTTAGTTTAACAATAACTTCTATAGAACAATACGCTAAAGAAACACTAAAAAACTACTAGCTCAAACTTTATAGTCCCTCCTAGGTTTTAACTTTTACATTCATTATATAAGATGTACCCCATTTGGGCGAGGTCCAAGGAATAACCTCCCACTGGAGGGAAAAACCCGGGCCGTACACAACCCGTAATCTTAGATATTTTAAATATATTCTGGGTTTATATAATTTATTATCTTCAACACATAATCTTCAAAACATCAGGGTCAGCCACCCTGAAATAAGAACTGGATCAGTGAACGTACAAAAAAAATTTTTTAACACTTTATACACACAATATTGAATCCACACATACTTAAATTGTCAAACACTTTACAACTTTTATCTGGTTTCTAAAAATAAAACTTCCATTCCAATCGCGTAGCGCTGTTAGTGTTATGGTTAAATTCCTTTCTCTACGCTGCGAGTCCCAAAAACCAGATATATACTAATATACACTTCAACATGTTTATATATACACAATTATATACAATTTTCAAAATATTCAATATAAACAAACAATACAATGAATTCTCGCACATTTAGCCAAGCCTTTAAGGTAAACAAATGTAAACATACATATGCTTTCCACAATTTAGAATATATTTAAATATACAAAAGGTCATTTCACTCAACGTAGTGAGACTTTTGCATTAGACAACATTATTAACAAAACGAGACTTGCTTCTTGCAAAAATTCAACCAACTGCCTGTCAGTAAAAATATAAATGAAACAATACAAATATCTTGCTCCTCTTCTTTCTTTAATGGCTCTTATCTGCACCTCGAATGACGTGGACCTTCTGCTGGGTTGACTCCCTCTTTGCTCCTGGCAGTCTGGCCTATAGTCTCGGCGACTCCTCAAGTTGTAGTTGTGACCTCGTCCTTCTTGATCTCTTTTAGATGGGGTGAATCTTTCATGGCCTGCCAATGATCCTATTGGTGATCCTGATCTGGCTTTCCCATAGCTTTCTCCGCCGTCATCAGAACTCCTGAAGTTGGACCTTTTCTGTTGGCGATCCCTTTCTGGAACTTGGCTACTGCAGTGATCGTCGACTTTGTATTTCTTCTTTAATTGCACATTCGACGAGATGGAGGACGGGAGTTTTCGCTTGTAAAACTGTCTCTGTATATTTGCTTTTTTTCTCCTTGGCTCCTCTGTAGGGGATTCGGTTCTCCTCTTGCCTCTTGTGGAGTGCTGAGTTTTCACAAATTTTTTCTGGCTCGCCTGTGATATCGAGTCAGTTAATGTCCTCTTGCACCGATCCTTAGTCAGCTCGTGTCCGCTCCTTTTTGTCTCTCTAAGATTACTTTTATTTCCTACTCTACCATTTTCCTGTTTACCACCAAACTCATTATTCTTAGAACTTTGTGACCTATCTAACCCATATCTACCATCCTCAAAACTACTCGACTGATACTCGGATCCTCCACTAATTGAACAATCTACTTCCACTAAACTTTCATCGCTTTTTCTCTGATGGTAAATTCGAACCTGATCTATATTGACTGTATTTCTTCTACCTGCCTTCCAAATTACAACATTATTGTTTTTAACACTCACCACTCTAAAAGGACCATCAAACTTAGGACAAACTTCACAACCACTTTTTTACTGGCTGAACTAATAGGGTGAGTTTCAACCAACACTAAATCATCCACCTTAATGTTAATTTCGCGTCTCCTTTTATTGTAATATTTCGCCCCCAATTTTCTTTCTTTTTCATTGTATTCTGCCTAGATTCCTCAAACACCTTTTCGATATTCCTAACCACAAATTCTGTATCATCTGTGACCATCACAAGTTTCTGAAATGGGGTAATAATTTTTCTTCCCAAAAATAATTCTGCTCTGGTCTTTCCCGTAGTTTCATGGACTACCGTTCTTAATGCGTATGCGAATTCATTTAGAAACCTATCCCAGGATTCATGATTATAATTTACAAAAGAAGCAATCATTTGTAGTAAATCGCGATTAACTCGTTCCGTTCGATTTGATTGAGGTCGATACACTACTGTTTTGACATGCTTTATATCTAATCTCTCACTTAAATGTTCAAAAACTTCGGATACAAATTGGGGACCATTGTCACTTATCAATTTAACTGGAGCTCCATATCGCGAAATATAATTTTCGAACAGGGCGTTGGCGATTATTTTTGCAGACGCCTTTCTGAGGAGTATTATTTCTAACCACTTCGTAAAATGATCCGTTATTACACAAATATATCGATATCTTTGGGGTTTCGATGCTGGGTAGGGGCCGAATAAATCTACTGAAACTATTTCGTTCAGATAATTAGTTACAATCGGTATTAAATGACCGGCCGGTAACGCGTTCTTATAGTTAAATTTTTGGCACGTCTCACATGTCAAAACATAATCGTGTATCACCTTAGCATGTATGGCCAATAACATGCATCCTTCACGCGTAAATATGTTTTCCGTATTCCAAGATGTCCAGCCATAGGCTTATCATGAAATTCGTGCATTATCGCACCTCGCATCGATTTTGGAATATATACTCTCATTTCTCCGAGAGAGGATGAGTACTTCGCATAAAATAACAATCCTTCTATAAGATTAAAATCCTGGTACCAGTTCCCACAGACCCCCGCATTTACTGAAGTGTCATCGGGGTTTTGTAAGGAGCGATATATATGACCCAGCTCGGGGTCCTGCTTTTGTTCAGCTATCAATTGCTCCCTTGATGAAAGTACCAAATCTCTAATTACTGCACGAGTTATATTGCTACCCTCAAAATTTTCCACATGGTTCCGCTACAACAAATCTGCCACAACATTTTGAATCCCTAGTCTATGCTCCCATTCAACATTAAATCCGGCTAGCTTGAGTGACCATCGTATCATACGACTTGATAAATTTGTACCATTAGTGAGTTTCGTTAATGCTGCATGGTCTGTAATTACTTTTACATTTAACGATCCAAAGTAGGTGCGAAACTTGTTTAAAGCCAAATCACCGCTAAACATTCGCGCTCGGTTACTGTGTAATTATGCTCCGCCTTATTAAGTGTGCGGGATGCATATGCTATGAGCCTCTGACTTTGCGTAAGCACCGCTCCAATCCCAATAGAACTCGCATCTGTAAAAAGCTCAAATTGTACATTAAAATCCGGTAATTTTAGCACAGGTGCTTCCGTAATTGCACGTTTGATCGATTCAAAAGCAGCTTGCGCCTCTTCCAACCAATTAAATTTCCTACCCTTCTTTTTTTAAGTCATACAATGGCTCGCAGAGATCTGCGTACCCTTAACAAATTTTTGATACCATTGGGCCATTCCGAGAAATTTTGATACTTCTCTCAAATTTTTTGGTGCTTTCATTTCGAGTATTGCCTTAACTTTAGATTCATCCGTGGCTATCCCATCCTTACTAATCACGAGGCCTAAGTATTTTAGTTTCTCACATCCAAACTTACACTTGTCTTTGTTCAACGTCAACCCCGCTTCTTGTAATAACCTAAATACTTCCCTTAAATGTTCCAAGTGATGTGTAAATGATGGAGACGCGATTATAACGTCGTCCATGTAGACTAGACACACTTCCCTAACAGAGGTTTAAAATAATATCAACGGCTTCTGAAAATTTGGCGCTGCCCCCGATAGGCCGAATGGCATGCGCTTAAACGCATAAGTGCCGTTTTTCATCACAAAAGCCGTTTTGGCTACATCCCTAGGGTGTACTGCTAATTGAAAATAGCCAGAGCTCAGATCTAAGGTACTCATTATTTCGTGTGAGGAATATTGGTAATTAAATCCCCTATGAGTGGCAAAGGATATCTCGGGTACTTAGTTACCACATTAAGTTTGCGATAATCCACCGCAAATCTGTAAGCCTCGGGATTGTCCTGGGTAATCCGTTCTTTTACGACACAAAACTACAGGAGATGCGTACGACGATTGAATTTCTACGATGGTGCCTTCTCGT
>BMAO01022870.1:34218-47778 GCA_019973975.1 Trichonephila clavata
CCAGAACTATTTCAGCGTATTGGACCGCAACATAAGGAGGATTTCATCTCTGTGTTGCCAAATAATCAGAGATACATTATTATTTTATTTTCATTTAAAATGGGGATGCTGATTAATATTTACCATTTTTGACCTTGTACATTCCACGGGAGTTGGTATCACTTGTGAGGCAATATTTATCAATAACGTCGGTCTTTTATAAACATATTCACTCTAACTATCACTCAACCAACCCTTAACGAGGACTTTTGTGAAAGATTATATCAAATTGGTTCGTTACTGTGAATTTTAATCTGTTGTTGTCAGTTTACTCGTTAAGTCATCAGTGAACAGAATGCTGTGTTGATTTCCCCCCCAAATGCCATACTGATCATCCTCTGGACAAAATGGTAACTCTGTGTTAAAGTAGTACAAACTCTAGGCATGTAAGCATACAATGCAATATCAAAAAGTTAATTCTGAACAGTTTATGTCTTAACTAAAGTGACTGATCTCCTGAAAATGCAGTTCCATTGAGGCAATGTTTATTCACTAAATTCTTTTAGCTATTAATGTGTTTCAGCATGTCAACCCATATGTCCTGATATTTGGTAAACATCTTCGGTTTCCAGTCTAAAGAGTAAGCCCAGTGGCTGAATGGTTTGTGCAGCACGCTTCCGTACCACAGGTTCGAGGTTCAAGCCCTGGGCAGGGCAAGGTTGATTCAGCCTTTCATCCCTTCAATGGGTTGATAAATGAGTACCAAGCTAGGGAACTTAATGCTGGGAGTTTCAAAACAGGCAGACCATTTGCCCAGACAACTTCTCATGAACATCAGGGCCCAAGGTCACAGTAGACTTTGGCCCTCATGGGCTGTTGCGCCACTGAGTTATTTGACTGCGGTAGCCTAGTGGTCAAGGTATTGGATCGTGGCTGGCATGTCATGAGTTCGAGTCCAGTGCTATTAAAGACCCACCGTGTAGGGGAGAGATGCACGTAAAATTTGTCTAGAAATCCAAAGCCCTCCTGTTGGTGTGGTGCGGTAGTTAGGAAAGGGTGTGCCAGATCAGGTGTCGTCCTCGTCACTTGACCATGGTTCAAAATACGAGGTCCGTCGCCAAAAGCCCTCGTGTTGTTGATCAGTGAGACGTTAACATTCACTGACGCACTACTGAGTTAATCCTAAATAGTAGTGTCCCTCTTGTCACTTAGTCGAGATTTCAAAATTACGAGATGAGTCCCAAGTAACTCCGTGTTGTTCTATAAATAAAATCACAAATAATAAAAATAAATTCAGGCTCCTCAGGTATTTTGTTGGGTCTGAGTTACGAGATCCATTGCCAGTTCCCTTGTGTAGCTCTTTAACAACATTAATTCAAATCAACGTAAAAGAAGAAAATGTAAAATAAACTGAAAAATTGATTAAAAAAATTTTCAGCGTTTAAATTTTTTTATCTAAACATGTAGCAAAACTTCTTGACTAACATATCTAAATTCAAAAGATGAAGTGGAATAAAATCGCACGTCACTTATTTTCATTTAAAATTTCAATATTTATTATAAAAGGCCCAATAGAAAAATTATTTTGGATTATTAATTAATTGAATAAACACGTCATCTAACATATATTTTACAAAAATCAAAACATAGCTAAAAATCAATGTTTACCAATTTAAATGCTTCTATTGTAAACAAATTAAAAATTCTTTGAATAACTTTTTAAATTTATTAAGGTAAAACAGTACCCCCCAAAAAACTTCACTTTTAATTCTCGATTCAAAACACTTTCATATTATCAGGTATCAATATTTAATAAAAATATCGTTAATTTAATACATTTCTTAAAATATAATCCAATTATTCCATTTCATTTAACTCCAATCGTAGTATTCTTTTTTCTTACTAAGAAAAAAATGAATATCAATAAATACATTTAATTGAAAACCCAGCAATTATGATTTAATTAAAATAATTGAGTCTTTCATGCCAACACATTTTAATTAAAACCGGTTTTGTATATTTTTGAATTTTGAAATTAGATTTTTTAAAATTGTTCTGCTTAAATGAGAATCTGTATTTACATTTGGTAAAAATTAATTATCTTAAGAAAACAGAGCGTCTAAGTGTTTTTTTTTGTATTAATTAATAGTTCCCAAAATAATTTGACAGATTTTATTACATTTAATGTCTGTGTTTTCTTTTTTCTTAAGTTTCTAACATAAGAATATAAAAAATAATAAAATAATATTTAAATATTCACTTAAACTCACTAAGTCCTGAAGAATTTTTGTTGTTGAAATGTCTTGATCTGAAAAATGTCAACTTCGTTTAATTTTGGGGAAAGCGTATTTATAGCCTTTGATTACGTTTGCTATAACCAGCGGAATATTCTATTTGTCTAATCCGTATAAAATAGCAGTATTTCAAACTAACGTAATTTATGCTTTTATTTTATTTAATTTTTTTGCGAAATATTCAAATAAAATTTCTAAACACCTTGTTGTCCTCTTGTTATTCATTCTTTATACTGGTTATGAACAAAATGAAATAATAGCAGGAATTTGTTTTAATTTCCTATTCTGACTATTGCTATAAGACACGGATTATTTTTCAATATACCCTTCTTCTCCCTCCTTCATGTCATAAGACTTAATAAATCAGTTGGTTGTAAATTTGTTCTCATTGTTTAACAATTGATATTTATTTATAGTAGTGAATTAAAATTTTATAAATTAAGATCTATTTTCTTATTTTTGTATACATGGCTCTCAGAAAGCTTGAACAATAGTTTATTTTAATGTTGAAGTTTTAGAATCTTTATTTCTTCCAAAAAATTCCTGCACGATAATACTTTTTAATCAATTATTTTACAAAAGGGAAATGAAAGTATTAAATAAACTGATATACTGTTTAATTAGTAGATGTACTGTTAGTAGATGTTACCGATGTACTTTTTAATTTGTAGATGTAACTGATGTACTCTTTAGTTTGTAGATGTAACTGATGTACTCTTTAGTTTGTAGATGTACTGTTTAATTAGTAGATGTACTGTTAGAATATGTAACTGATGTACTGTTTATATTATGTAGAATTACTGTTATGTAATTATAATGTATTTTTTTTTTTTTTTTTTTTTTTTTTTTTTTTTTTTTTTTTTTTTTTTATTAGTAGATGTACTGTTAGAATATGTAATGATGTACTGTTTAATTGTAGATGTACTGTTAGAATAGATGTAAATGATGTATTGTTTAATTAGATAGAGATAGCGTGCTGTAAAGCAATACAAGGACTATTAGCTGCAGACCTCATAAATGAGAATCTAACTAAAATAATGTATAAAAGAAATGCATTTTAACTAAATATAAAAGCAAATGAATAACCGTTTATAAATTTTATGCTTATTTATTAAGGCATGTTAGATTTCTTGTAAATATCAAAGTTTTTAATCTATTTCAACATAAATTCTTAGAAATGTATTTTGCATTTGCATCATCTAAGCATATTTCAGCATGTACAAAAATTTAAATACTCCCTTAAATAAATTCTTTTTGAGCATTTAAACTTAAAATGTGTGTATTATTGTTCAAAAATCTGTTGCGAAACCGATTGAATCTCTTGGTGAGCTTCATTTTCTTCAAGGCACTGCCTAATATAATAAATCCCATCCAGAGTCGTGAACGACAACGAGAATCTACCATTCCAATATTTCATCTTTTTTTTTCCAAATAGGCTGCATTTTTGTAATCATGGCAAGTCGCCAAGTGTTATAGCTATTTCATTAGTGGCACCATCTAGTAGCGACTACCCCTAGCTCATTTTTGACGCTTGGAATCATTCAATTCAAACTCTCGATGGATGCTAAATATTGCCGTGATTTAATCTTACCGAGAGTACCAAAGTCAGCTCGTTTGCTTAGAGATAGCTTGCCCGCCTTGTAAGCTCAAGGTTACTGGTTCGATCCCAACCTGAATCGATAGATTTCTTGGATGCGAATATCGTAGGAATGAATGGCATGTAAAAAGTCTTTTGAGTATCAATCTGGCGTTGGTACTCTCGGCAATATTTAGCCTCCAACGTGAGTTTGAATTGAATATATTCTAGTGTCAAAATTTTGGTAGAGGAAGCCTTCACTTGGTGGTACCACCAAGGAACAGGCTGTCATACTTGCAGACTTGAAGTGTCTGCTAAGCTTAGCTGCCAAAATGCTGCCCATTTTTTTAAAAAAAATCGTCTCCAGTGAAGCTCAAAAATATGAAGTCTGTTGCCAATAGTTCTCGCGTATCTTCATACCGCTAACTTAATAAACAATTGGTTAATCAACCCTGTATTTTCTTTTTACACTTATAAAATAATAAAAGCAAAATAATGATACATAATAATAGATAAATAAACAAATAAATAAATAAAAGAAAAACAGAAAAATTTTTTTAAAAAAATAGGATTTTGAAATAATAAAAATTTTTTTAAAAAAATTTACTTTGAGATTATTTAGTTTTTCATAACCGATTGCTTGTACGTCAGTGCTTCTCAAACTTCCATTGTTTACGTTCCAATTTTCAATCATAATTTTCAGTGCTGCGCCCCCTTTCCTACACAATAACAATGTATTGAATGCAATAAAAATGTACCTTGACGCTAAATCTACAATACTACTTTAATTATAAACCGCAATAATTAACAAGTTAAGTATTAAATTTTATATATGATAGGCCCATGAGAGTCACTAGTAATTATCAAACTTGTTTTTAATTTAGTGTAGATAAATTAATTCTGACCGGCTGGGTGGCGTGGTTGGTTTGTCACTAGCCTTCTGAACCCAAGGTTGCAAGTTAGACCCCGGTCAAGTTGGTGGATTTTCATGATCCAGAAAATCGACAGCGGTCATGTCGTATGATTAGACGGTATATAAAAAAACCTTTCAGGACTTGTTTGGCTTAGGTAATCTCGGCAAAATTAAAATCGTGCCTCCCTCTGGGGAAGAAGCTGGATGCCAAATTTACTTGAGGTGATTGGTATCGTTCTTTATTTTTAAAGCTCTCTTTTTTATACCGGCGTATAAAGCACACATTTACATTTTGATCTTATTTTTTATGCTAAAAGTGCGTGTTATACCCGGATTTTACGGTATGTTATATCAGTGGAAATGTGTATTTTATTTTTATGTCAGAATGTACTTTTACTTCCGTTCAGTAAATTAATGCTTATTTTAAATCTTTTAATTTTGATTTTTCAATATGCTAGCTCGTAGGATATTACGCCCACTAGGGGGCAATCTCCACAGTTTGAGAAAGGCTGTTGTGCTGTTGTACTAATTGTGTAACACGCTTTTTAATATGATAACTGAAGTAAAATTGCAAGCAATCAAAATTAAAAAAGGTGTAAATTTTGGCAGAAATTTAGGAACTAAAGGAAAAAAAGAAAGCTATTAAAGATTTCAAAGAAAAATGAGAGGCAACACGAACTCGTTTTTCTTGACAAATTGAAAAACAATAACCTTTTGATATATTTACCTTAGAATATTTTAAATAATTACATCAAACTCATAATATTTTTAGAAATTTATCATTCTAAATCAATTTCTCTGCAATAAATGTAAATAAGTCAGTTCTCTGTTTAAAAAAGCAGCTAAATCCCCACCCTAAAGTTCACTATGTGGAAAATAGAGATTTATCTTTTGATATTTTTCTGTTCTTGGTTCCAGGAAAGAAGTTTGTAAAATAGAGGTTTGTAAAATGGTGGTCCGACTGTATTAAATAACGCTTTATCTGTACGTCATTCTTTATATTAACGAATTTTCACTGGACAATGTTATATACTTTTTAATAATAGCACGATATATAAGTATCTGAAGTATTATGATTATATGAGCATACAAATTATATAAACATTGTGATTACATGAACATATATATATATATATATATATATATATGTTTTCGCGTGAGTAAATATATATTATTAAGTAAAACACACACTCACACACAACACACACACACTGCAGTTGTTTTCCTCATTTGCCGCACATTGAAAAAAAAAGAATTTTTCTAAACACTTACCAATTGAATAGTAATTAGTACGAACTAAGTAAGTGTAGTAATTAATTAGTTTTAATGGAGGAGAGTTTGGTCTGTAGAAAATCTCTTTTTCATTCATTAGGCTTTAAAAATAAACATATTTGCTCTTTATTCAATTATGATTACTGTAAGATTTAATTTTCTTAAGTATTGTGTCGGTTTAATTGCTTTATTTATCCAAAAATAATTTTCGGAGAATTTAGTATATAAATTAGTTTAATTTATCTTCCTATTTATAATCTACTTAATTTTGAAAATAAATACAATACACAAAATTAGCTCTTGATACCTAAAAGCATTCGAAATTTTTTTTCTTCTAACATAGTGTCTGCAGCAGCAATAATATTGATTTTCCATTTAAAAAAAAATTCGAAAGATTAATTTATTTTACAGAAAAAATTTAAACAAAAAAATAACATTCTACGCTTATAATAATTCAAACAAAACAATGGAAACTCAATCCCTAAAAGCACACAGTAAACCTCATAAATATTTTTAGAAAAAACTGTCGTAACTTTATTGTAGCCGAGACAAACATTTTTTTTTTTACTTAAACAAGACATAGATAGTATCAAAACACATGCAGACAAATTAAATGCTAATAGATCACATATAATATTAAATTGATTACTTTCTTGATTATAAATCATTGATTATTTAATTAAGTCGTTAATTATTCAGAAAGTAAGTAAACTCAATAGAAATGAATTTTTGAACTAAGCTTAATCATACAAAGATTTACGGAAACAGTTATAAAATTTCAATCAAGGGCTTACTTTCTATACAGAATTCCAATTTCACCTTCCTAAAAACTACATTTTCCATATGTTTTTGTTATTCTTTTTGTTATAGAAGTCTATTTTTTTCTATGCTCATCTTTTTGAAAATATTATTTTTAAAGCTCTCATTTTTATACCCGGCGTAAAATGCTCGCCCGTAAGTTTCCATTATATTTTTGTGTTAAAAGTGCGTGTTATATGCCAGATTTTACGTATCTAGAGTTATCTTTCGCTGGTTATTATGTTCGCGTTTAAATGGATTCATATTTCTTTTGTGATTTCTTGCCACAGCAATGACGGTTTCTTTCTCTATTTCCGTATATTTCTTTCGAATCAATCACCTTTTTTCTTCGAAGAATATTTTTTTGATTTTTCGTATTTCTCAAGAATCACTTTCCTTTGTACGAGACATTAACTTATCTGTCCTTAATTCTCCATTAACTTCAACCATAGTTACAAACTAAAAAAAAATCAAACTGCGGAATTATTTATTTATTTGTAAATTTTTTTTTATTTTTCAGACCAATTCCAGAAAGAGTAGTAGTTTAAAAAGTTGTACCAAATAATTATTTAAATGAAAATATAAAATTCTTCAACTATATCTACTAAAAAATTTAAGATGTAAAATTAATCCATCAAGAGATTTTAAGAATTATTTCATTCTGGAAAAGTATTTAGTTGACTTTATATGTAACCAAAAATTATATTTCTTTCAGGGAATAATATATTTTATTTTAAATATTTTCAATATAATTATTTCTCCAAATCAATGCTACAAATTATTCCAAAAGCGATATTTTCACTTTTTACGATGGATAGCTTTACTTATAATAAAATCAAGTTTGAAATTGGGCTCTTACAGAATATCAAGCAGTAAAAAGTAGGATTAAATTACCAAGAAAAGTCTTCATTAAAGAAAAAGATTAAAAGCAAAAAATCAATTTATGCGTAAAGAGAGGTTCTATATTCTTTTTTAAGGACTTTTATAATAAAAGCAACATCACACAGAGAAAAAACAGTAAATATTGTTAAATTGAATACTTTAGTAAGTTTTAATAAAAATATATATAGCTTTTAAGCAAAAATCTCGAGTTTCACTGTTTAATTTGGTTTCAGGAAAATGAAATAGCTTTTTTTTTTAAATATAACCCAATTTTCCTTTTTGATCTAGAATGAAAGCTTTGTTTAATAGAACATTGAAGGAATTGTTACCTTTACCGATATTGCGGGGAAAACAACATTAACTGATAATTCGATTCTTTTGTGTTAGATTCATCTTTCCAATGGAAGATAGTTTAACCATGCAAAATTTAACTGCTAACAATAAATTATTACATACAATAAAAGAAAATGTGTCGAACGGCATTGTCCTTGAAATGTATCCTGTTTACACTAGACTTTAAAAAAGGATTCTGTGGAAGCAATATTTTCATGTCATAATTACATACTATTTTTTGAATATAATAAACCTTTTCAAACTATTTTGTTATTTTATAAGCCTTTTTTGTTTTATAAAAACTGAATTAACAATTATTAAAAAACTCATTAAAAATACTATATCATATATATGGTTAAGCTCATGCAGTTTTAGTTTGAGTTAATTAATGCCCTTAGTTCTTTTCTTCAATATGCCTTTGATAAATGCTTTTTCCTTCAAATTGTTCTACATAGAAGGTGTGACTATAAAATAACGAGACTTTTGTTATAAAATATTTTATTTTGATTTCATTTCTGCTTACTTATTATCACATCTATACCTACAACACTCCATACGATTCTCCAATTGTTTGAAACCGTGCAGGATGTCTTCTTGTGTCAGCTCCTTCAGGACACGCGCCGCCTTTTTTCCCCCACAGATTGAATGGACACAAATCTTTTTCCTTTCAATGCAGATTTCACTTTAGGATATAGATAGAGGTCTCATAGCGCAAGATTCGGAAAACGGATGGTCTAAGATCGGAATGCTTTTCTTGGCTAGAAATTTCTTGATAGACAATGTGGAATGAGCTGGCTCATTGTCTTAGTGAAGAATCCTTGACGTGTCTTCCACAATTTGGGTCGTTTCTTCTCCTTATTCTCTCACTGAATTCTAGAAGAACGTGTAGTAATTTTGATTAATAGTTTGACCTTCAGAAACCCAGTGAAGGTACACAATCCCATGAATAATGAAAGAAACAATCATATGATTACTTTGAATTTTGATTTGCACATTTGAGCCTTTTTGGCACTTTGTGAGAATGGGTTCTTCCAGTGCATGGATTGGGTCTCGATTGAGAATCATAAGTAAAAAAACTACGATTTTCCTCACCTTTGTTATGCTTTTCAATAAGTTTGGGTCATTTTCAATGACATTCAAAGTGTTAGGGCAAATATTTTTGAGAGATCTTGTTGATCGAAGGTGAGAATTTTGGGCACCATTTTGGCGCACACTTTTTGCATTCTGAAATTTTTATGTAAAAATTTGCCGTGCGGATTATTTGTTATTTCCTACAATCTCAGCAAGCATACGACAACTTAATTGATGGTGATGGTCAGATCAAACCAGATTACTTATCTGGGCGTGAATAATCTTCAAAGCCATCTTGGCCATTTTGAAAATGCTTAAGCAACTCAAAAACTTGCGCACGCGATTAATCTTCATTGCCATTAATTTTCTTGAATAAATTATAAGTTTCATTAGTGGGTTTTCCAATTTTCCTGTGAAATTTCCCAGATATTTGTTACTATATTGTTACACTTATCACTTTTTCGGCGAAAAAAAAAAACTCGAACGCGAACGAAGACTACGGCTACACGGATTTGTTTAGAGAAATGGGAGGCACTGCATTCGAAAGAGAAGGCTTCACGCTACATAACTGCTGGCTGTTGGGGTTCGGTGTATGCTTACTTCTCTTGTAGCAGCGTCAGTTTCATTATTTAATAGCCACACGATGTAATATTATGTCACTGTATAAATAGTGATATTACTTTTTATGTCCTTTTTTCTTAATATTTTGGTTGGAAAAGACACAGTAACATACCTTAGATGTTCGTACTGCAATTGACTCAAAAAAATGTTGAATACCTTTGAAAACAGTTTACATATTGATTAGAACTGTAGCATTTCTATCAATACAATTTATTTAACAGAGAAGAAAAAGCATGTCAATGATGAAACGTTATGATATTTCTTTACACGCGCTCATATACATACACTGGCCGATGAATTAGAAACCTTTGAGATTTGCATTTTATTTCTTGCAAGGGATTAATATACAATTTTTTATGACATGGGTTACACGTAGTTAAAATGCTAGTATAAGCAAAATGCAAGAGTGGTTTTCATGATGAAGGAAGTAAAACGGGAAAAACGATAGATCTTTCACCATTTGAAAAAGGTGCTTATTGTTGGTGCCCATTTAGCGGGAGACTTGATTTCTAAAATAGAAAATCTCACTGGGTTCTCAAAAGCAGCTATATCAAATATTTACAAAAGATGAAATCAGTACTTACAGTCCTTCTCTTGAAGGGCGCCCTTGAAGGAACTGAGGTTCGAGTCCAGTTTTCTAAGGGCGTGATCAACGTCACGTCATCTCCAACAAATTATACGACAGAACAGTGACTCTAATGTGCTCCAATTGACACAAATCGTCAACTAAGGCTCTTCCCAACAGATCTTAGATAAAACCATGCGGAGAGAATGACAGACGGTAGGAATTCATGGTTGGGTGCCGGTGAAAAAATTATTTCTGCCCAAAATGCAGAGGTTTTCAGAGGTGTCGAGAAAGAAGACACTGTATATTTGAGGAGTTTCCAATCCTCAAATATCCAGTGTCTTTACGAGTGATGTGATCGAATGAATCATTCTACATCTTATTTTGCGCTGATGAAAGCTGTCGAATTTATCGAAAGCCACACGAATCTAACACGCGTTGTGCAAGGATCTGGTGGGAGTATCATGATGTGGGACATGCTCAGCTGGCATAAAAGTGGTGTCCTGATGTTGTTCCTCGAGGGTAAGCAAACAGCCATGAGATACTTAGATACACTCGCTGATCAAGTGCACCCTGCAGTATTGCATTTCCCCCCTGATCTCGACGGTACTTCATGGATGATAATGGCAACGACACATCGTACCAGAAGAGTTCAAAAATGGTGCTGAATCTCAGTCTGACTTCCAACACCTTCTCTAGCCATCGCAGGGCCCGGAACTTAACTTCATAGGAAATTTGTGGGATATGGTGGAAAGACAGATCCGACAGCACTCTCCTCTTCATCTGATTTGAAAGATCTAAAAAGCTGTACGTGTATAGCTAAGGCAGGGTATTCTGTGGCAGTAAACGCACTCCAGAAGCATGCAGACTCGATTCTTAAGGGAATCAGAACAGTTATCCAGGCAAAAGGTGATCCAGTAAAATATTTATCTTGGGTTCATTGGACAGTCAGTGTACTTGTCCTGTGTTTTCCTGTTTCCTGTTGTTCGGTGTTTTTCCAAAAAATTTAAAATGAATTTAATTAGATTAATACTGTAAATTTAAGCATTAAGAGATTAAGTTTGTCGTAGCCTTTCGCTATCCCTAAGATTATCAACTCCCCTTTGGGTATTACCTGAATCCGAACGTGTTGAATGATTAATAAATTTAGTACTCATTTTAACAAATCAATCTTTTATTTATTGATTTTTCTTAATTAAGAGATTACACAAATACTATTCAATTTTAAGAACAATAAAACACAGTGGAGAATGAGAAGGGTTCAATAATCATGAACGAAGGAATCCTATCTGAATCTACGAAAGATCGACGCGTACAATTACAACTACACACTTATACTTAATTGGAATCAATAACTAACCTGATTTCTTATGTTATGGCAGGTTAATCTAGTTGGTTCTTTAAGATCTTGATTGGGTCAACTTGAAGTCAGGATTCTTCGTTTTAAGAGGCAACTTATTTCTTAGCTATTCCCGAAGTTCTTCTATGATCTTTATCCACGACGATGCATTAGATTCTATTCACCACATCTACGTTTACACTTGAAAATATTTTCTCATTTCATTTAATTCTCTCATTTTTAACTCGCTAAACCCGAACTTATATAAAATATCTCATTTGCATAAATCACGCTTTGGCTCCCGGTGGAGATTGGTTGAAATAAATAAAATATTAAAGAATATGAGGAGGTTAGTGAAACGCGTAAGAACCCGTCACAAGTTTATCCCAAGACCTTCCAAATCGTAAAACACTTCTTTCTAATTTGAGTATTGGAATAAAATTCTTATACAGTTCCTAACAAGAAATTTTCTGTTTAAGCTTCAAAAACAGTCAACGAAACGAAAACGAAAATCAGCTTCTCTTATTTACCGGATGAGAAGTATTTCAATACTATGAAAAAAAGCACCTCTTAAAACACTAGCACTAATAACCACACCCAAAGAAGCAAAAATATGAGCAAATCAAAGAAAGGAAGAAGAAAATATCCGGGCCCGTATAGCCTACGAGTTAACCAATAGTGGTTACTTTTCGGTACCCCGTACGGTGTACGGACAAACCAGTTCAGTGGCTAATTGCCTGACTTACAGTATTGACACTTCATGTTTTCCAATTCAAAAATAAAAAAATGTAATTAAATAATGTATGAGGACCATAATTGAGCTCTTCTTGAGAGCCACCGACGGTGGTGTCAGTTCCATCTTTCATCTCACAACAATGAGAATAGAGAAATTTATTAATGTACTATTTTTGAAGACTGAATCATGTGTATTAAAAAACGAGATGAAAAGATAAAATTCAAAGGAACTTAAAAAACAACAACTTTGGTGCTGTGTTCACAATAGAAATTATTTAGAATAAGTTAATTAAGGGTTTTGCGAGAAATAAATTTGTGTGTGTGTGATTTTTTCCTCTCTTACTGATTCAGTACGATGTTCATTAAATGTTATTTAACTTTATTTTGTGTCAGAATTTCCCACATTTTCATTTCAATTTCATAATGTACCTTTTGGATGTATCCTTTTTGTACACTATATAGTTTTTTCCATGTCGTTTTAATTTAACTTGAATAATTTTTAATGTTTTTCACTGAAATCTTTTTTTTTGTTTCTTTTATAATCTTACAAATGAAACAAAATATTGGTATGTTACCTTGAAAATTACAAGCTTCGTCTGTTGCTCCATTTTCTGGATTAATGCTTTGAGAAAGGAGTAAATAGGAGGTGGATAAATAGTGGAAATGAAACATGTAAAGGGATGATCTAAAGGGAAAGTAATTTTTCTGAGCGAGGCAACTAAATAGGGAAAAAGATAAAGGAAGTGCTAATACTGAAGATAATGTGGCATTTTCATTGTTGTTGTAATTGTCTGTCTTCCCTTATATAATCCTTTACCCCAGTCCTTTAATACTTTTATTTAAACTCAATACAATTACGTATCGACAGAAAAGTATATTAGGGGCATGTTTTGCTTTCTCCGAAATTTGATACGTAACCATTTTTCATTGCAATGAAAACACTATTTTAAAATATGAGTAAAAGCTTCAGAATTACTCCACTGGGTTTATTTTTCACGTTTGCAATGTCAAGAAATATGCCAAATTGGTAAAAGTAATTTAAGGGGTGGTAAGTTATTAGTTACAGTAAAACTGGCAAATACGCAAGGGCCTAACGAATTTGTATAAATTATTTTATGCCAAAAATAAACTTTAAGATTTAGTTCCACTACAGACAAAATGTTTCAAATTCAGATGAGTCAT
>BMAO01022871.1:0-23298 GCA_019973975.1 Trichonephila clavata
AAAATTTCTAACTCCTATTCCAACCAAACTCAATTTTCTATGTAAAATCCGACGCTGATCACGAATACATGTAGCGCTTTTCAAAATTTCAATTAGATCAAAAGTTATTGCAATAAAAAATTTCACATTTTTGGATATTTGGCAGGGGAGACGTCATGAACAGGAAAAATTTCTAACTCCTATTCCAACCAAACTCAATTTTCTTATGTAAAATCCGACGCTGATCACGAATACATGTAGCGCTTTTCAAAATTTCAATTAGATCAAAAGTTATTGCAATAAAAAATTTCACATTTTTTGGATATTTGGCAGGGGAGACGTCATGAACAGGGAAAAAATTTCTAACTCCTATTCCAACCAAACTCATTTTCTTATGTAAAATCCGACGCTGATCACGAATACATGTAGCGCTTTTCAAAATTTCAATTAGATCAAAAGTTATTGCAATAAAAATTTTCACATTTTTTGGATATTTGGCAGGGGAGACGTCATGAACAGGGAAAAAATTTCTAACTCCTATTCCAACCAAACTCAATTTTCTTATGTAAAATCCGACGCTGATCACGAATACATGTAGCGCTTTTCAAAATTTCAATTAGATCAAAAGTTATTGCAATAAAAATTTTCACATTTTTTGGATATTTGGCAGGGGAGACGTCATGAACAGGGAAAAATTTCTAACTCCTATTCCAACCAAACTCAATTTTCTTATGTAAATCCGACGCTGATCACGAATACATGTAGCGCTTTTCAAAATTTCAATTAGATCAAAAGTTATTGCAATAAAAATTTTCACATTTTTTGGATATTTGGCAGGGGAGACGTCATGAACAGGGAAAAATTTCTAACTCCTATTCCAACCAAACTCAATTTTCTTATGTAAATCCGACGCTGATCACGAATACATGTAGCGCTTTTCAAAATTTCAATTAGATCAAAAGTTATTGCAATAAAAATTTTCACATTTTTTGGATATTTGGCAGGGGAGACGTCATGAACAGGGAAAAATTTCTAACTCCTATTCCAACCAAACTCAATTTTCTTATGTAAAATCCGACGCTGATCACGAATACATGTAGCGCTTTTCAAAATTTCAATTAGATCAAAAGTTATTGCAATAAAAATTTTCACATTTTTTGGATATTTGGCAGGGGAGACGTCATGAACAGGGAAAAAATTTCTAACTCCTATTCCAACCAAACTCAATTTTCTTATGTAAAATCCGACGCTGATCACGAATACATGTAGCGCTTTTCAAAATTTCAATTAGATCAAAAGTTATTGCAATAAAAATTTTCACATTTTTTGGATATTTGGCAGGGGAGACGTCATGAACAGGGAAAAAATTTCTAACTCCTATTCCAACCAAACTCAATTTTCTTATGTAAAATCCGACGCTGATCACGAATACATGTAGCGCTTTTCAAAATTTCAATTAGATCAAAAGTTATTGCAATAAAAATTTTCACATTTTTTGGATATTTGGCAGGGGAGACGTCATGAACAGGGAAAAAATTTCTAACTCCTATTCCAACCAAACTCAATTTTCTGATGTAAAATCCGACGCTGATCACGAATACATGTAGCGCTTTTCAAAATTTCAATTAGATCAAAAGTTATTGCAATAAAAATTTTCACATTTTTTGGATATTTGGCAGGGGAGACGTCATGAACAGGGAAAAAATTTCTAACTCCTATTCCAACCAAACTCTATTTTCTGATGTAAAATCCGACGCTGATCGCGAATACATGTAGCGCTTTTCAAAATTTCAATTAGATCAAAAGTTATTGCAATAAAAATTTTCACATTTTTTGGATATTTGGCAGGGGAGACGTCATGAACAGGGAAAAATTTCTAACTCCTATTCCAACCAAACTCAATTTTCTGATGTAAAATCCGACGCTGATCACGAATACATGTAGCGCTTTTCAAAATTTCAATTAGATCAAAAGTTATTGCAATAAAAATTTTCACATTTTTTGGATATTTGGCAGGGGAGACGTCATGAACAGGGAAAAAATTTCTAACTCCTATTCCAACCAAACTCAATTTTCTGATGTAAAATCCGACGCTGATCACGAATACATGTAGCGCTTTTCAAAATTTCAATTAGATCAAAAGTTATTGCAATAAAAATTTTCACATTTTTTGGATATTTGGCAGGGGAGACGTCATGAACAGGGAAAAAATTTCTAACTCCTATTCCAACCAAACTCTATTTTCTGATGTAAAATCCGACGCTGATCACGAATACATGTAGCGCTTTTCAAAATTTCAATTAGATCAAAAGTTATTGCAATAAAAATTTTCACATTTTTTGGATATTTGGCAGGGGAGACGTCATGAACAGGGAAAAAATTTCTAACTCCTATTCCAACCAAACTCTATTTTCTGATGTAAAATCCGACGCTGATCACGAATACATGTAGCGCTTTTCAAAATTTCAATTAGATCAAAAGTTATTGCAATAAAAATTTTCACATTTTTTGGATATTTGGCAGGGGAGACGTCATGAACAGGGAAAAAATTTCTAACTCCTATTCCAACCAAACTCTATTTTCTGATGTAAAATCCGACGCTGATCACGAATACATGTAGCGCTTTTCAAAATTTCAATTAGATCAAAAGTTATTGCAATAAAAATTTTCACATTTTTTGGATATTTGGCAGGGGAGACGTCATGAACAGGGAAAAAATTTCTAACTCCTATTCCAACCAAACTCTATTTTCTGATGTAAAATCCGACGCTGATCGCGAATACATGTAGCGCTTTTCAAAATTTCAATTAGATCAAAAGTTATTGCAATAAAAATTTTCACATTTTTTGGATATTTGGCAGGGGAGACGTCATGAACAGGGAAAAAATTTCTAACTCCTATTCCAACCAAACTCTATTTTCTGATGTAAAATCCGACGCTGATCACGAATACATGTAGCGCTTTTCAAAATTTCAATTAGATCAAAAGTTATTGCAATAAAAAATTTTCACATTTTTTGGATATTTGGCAGGGGAGACGTCATGAACAGGGAAAAATTTCTAACTCCTATTCCAACCAAACTCTATTTTCTGATGTAAAATCCGACGCTGATCGCGAATACATGTAGCGCTTTTCAAAATTTCAATTAGATCAAAAGTTATTGCAATAAAAATTTTCACATTTTTTGGATATTTGGCAGGGGAGACGTCATGAACAGGGAAAAAATTTCTAACTCCTATTCCAACCAAACTCTATTTTCTGATGTAAAATCCGACGCTGATCGCGAATACATGTAGCGCTTTTCAAAATTTCAATTAGATCAAAAGTTATTGCAATAAAAATTTTCACATTTTTGGATATTTGGCAGGGGAGACGTCATGAACAGGGAAAAAATTTCTAACTCCTATTCCAACCAAACTCTATTTTCTGATGTAAAATCCGACGCTGATCGCGAATACATGTAGCGCTTTTCAAAATTTCAATTAGATCAAAAGTTATTGCAATAAAAATTTTCACATTTTTTGGATATTTGGCAGGGGAGACGTCATGAACAGGGAAAAAATTTCTAACTCCTATTCCAACCAAACTCTATTTTCTGATGTAAAATCCGACGCTGATCGCGAATACATGTAGCGCTTTTCAAAATTTCAATTAGATCAAAAGTTATTGCAATAAAAATTTTCACATTTTTTGGATATTTGGCAGGGGAGACGTCATGAACAGGGAAACAATTTCTAACTCCTATTCCAACCAAACTCTATTTTCTGATGTAAAATCCGACGCTGATCGCGAATACATGTAGCGCTTTTCAAAATTTCAATTAGATCAAAAGTTATTGCAATAAAAATTTTCACATTTTTTGGATATTTGGCAGGGGAGACGTCATGAACAGGGAAAAAATTTCTAACTCCTATTCCAACCAAACTCTATTTTCTGATGTAAAATCCGACGCTGATCGCGAATACATGTAGCGCTTTTCAAAATTTCAATTAGATCAAAAGTTATTGCAATAAAAATTTTCACATTTTTTGGATATTTGGCAGGGGAGACGTCATGAACAGGGAAAAATTTCTAACTCCTATTCCAACCAAACTCTATTTTCTGATGTAAAATCCGACGCTGATCGCGAATACATGTAGCGCTTTTCAAAATTTCAATTAGATCAAAAGTTATTGCAATAAGAAATTTTCACATTTTTTGGATATTTGGCAGGGGAGACGTCATGAACAGGGAAAAAATTTCTAACTCCTATTCCAACCAAACTCTATTTTCTGATGTAAAATCCGACGCTGATCGCGAATACATGTAGCGCTTTTCAAAATTTCAATTAGATCAAAAGTTATTGCAATAAAAATTTTCACATTTTTTGGATATTTGGCAGGGGAGACGTCATGAACAGGGAAAAAATTTCTAACTCCTATTCCAACCAAACTCTATTTTCTGATGTAAAATCCGACGCTGATCGCGAATACATGTAGCGCTTTTCAAAATTTCAATTAGATCAAAAGTTATTGCAATAAAAATTTTCACATTTTTTGGATATTTGGCAGGGGAGACGTCATGAACAGGGAAAAAATTTCTAACTCCTATTCCAACCAAACTCTATTTTCTGATGTAAAATCCGACGCTGATCGCGAATACATGTAGCGCTTTTCAAAATTTCAATTAGATCAAAAGTTATTGCAATAAAAATTTTCACATTTTTTGGATATTTGGCAGGGGAGACGTCATGAACAGGGAAAAAATTTCTAACTCCTATTCCAACCAAACTCTATTTTCTGATGTAAAATCCGACGCTGATCGCGAATACATGTAGCGCTTTTCAAAATTTCAATTAGATCAAAAGTTATTGCAATAAGAAATTTTCACATTTCTTGGATATTTGGCAGGGGAGACGTCATGAACAGGGAAAAAATTTCTAACTCCTATTCCAACCAAACTCTATTTTCTGATGTAAAATCCGACGCTGATCGCGAATACATGTAGCGCTTTTCAAAATTTCAATTAGATCAAAAGTTATTGCAATAAAAATTTTCACATTTTTTGGATATTTGGCAGGGGAGACGTCATGAACAGGGAAAAATTTCTAACTCCTATTCCAACCAAACTCTATTTTCTGATGTAAAATCCGACGCTGATCGCGAATACATGTAGCGCTTTTCAAAATTTCAATTAGATCAAAAGTTATTGCAATAAGAAATTTTCACATTTTTTGGATATTTGGCAGGGGAGACGTCATGAACAGGGAAAAAATTTCTAACTCCTATTCCAACCAAACTCTATTTTCTGATGTAAAATCCGACGCTGATCGCGAATACATGTAGCGCTTTTCAAAATTTCAATTAGATCAAAAGTTATTGCAATAAAAATTTTCACATTTTTTGGATATTTGGCAGGGGAGACGTCATGAACAGGGAAAAAATTTCTAACTCCTATTCCAACCAAACTCTATTTTCTGATGTAAAATCCGACGCTGATCGCGAATACATGTAGCGCTTTTCAAAATTTCAATTAGATCAAAAGTTATTGCAATAAAAATTTTCACATTTTTGGATATTTGGCAGGGGAGACGTCATGAACAGGGAAAAAATTTCTAACTCCTATTCCAACCAAACTCTATTTTCTGATGTAAAATCCGACGCTGATCGCGAATACATGTAGCGCTTTTCAAAATTTCAATTAGATCAAAAGTTATTGCAATAAGAAATTTTCACATTTTTTGGATATTTGGCAGGGGAGACGTCATGAACAGGGAAAAAATTTCTAACTCCTATTCCAACCAAACTCTATTTTCTGATGTAAAATCCGACGCTGATCACGAATACATGTAGCACTTTTCAAAATTTCAATTAGATCAAAAGTTATTGCAATAAAAATTTTCACATTTTTTGGATATTTGGCAGGGGAGACGTCATGAACAGGGAAAAAATTTCTAACTCCTATTCCAACCAAACTCTATTTTCTGATGTAAAATCCGACGCTGATCGCGAATACATGTAGCGCTTTTCAAAATTTCAATTAGATCAAAAGTTATTGCAATAAGAAATTTTCACATTTCTTGGATATTTGGCAGGGGAGACGTCATGAACAGGGAAAAAATTTCTAACTCCTATTCCAACCAAACTCTATTTTCTGATGTAAAATCCGACGCTGATCGCGAATACATGTAGCGCTTTTCAAAATTTCAATTAGATCAAAAGTTATTGCAATAAAAATTTTCACATTTTTTGGATATTTGGCAGGGGAGACGTCATGAACAGGGAAAAATTTCTAACTCCTATTCCAACCAAACTCTATTTTCTGATGTAAAATCCGACGCTGATCGCGAATACATGTAGCGCTTTTCAAAATTTCAATTAGATCAAAAGTTATTGCAATAAGAAATTTTCACATTTTTTGGATATTTGGCAGGGGAGACGTCATGAACAGGGAAAAAATTTCTAACTCCTATTCCAACCAAACTCTATTTTCTGATGTAAAATCCGACGCTGATCGCGAATACATGTAGCGCTTTTCAAAATTTCAATTAGATCAAAAGTTATTGCAATAAGAAATTTTCACATTTCTTGGATATTTGGCAGGGGAGACGTCATGAACAGGGAAAAAATTTCTAACTCCTATTCCAACCAAACTCTATTTTCTGATGTAAAATCCGACGCTGATCACGAATACATGTAGCGCTTTTCAAAATTTCAATTAGATCAAAAGTTATTGCAATAAAAATTTTCACATTTTTTGGATATTTGGCAGGGGAGACGTCATGAACAGGGAAAAAATTTCTAACTCCTATTCCAACCAAACTCTATTTTCTGATGTAAAATCCGACGCTGATCGCGAATACATGTAGCGCTTTTCAAAATTTCAATTAGATCAAAAGTTATTGCAATAAGAAATTTTCACATTTCTTGGATATTTGGCAGGGGAGACGTCATGAACAGGGAAAAAATTTCTAACTCCTATTCCAACCAAACTCTATTTTCTGATGTAAAATCCGACGCTGATCGCGAATACATGTAGCGCTTTTCAAAATTTCAATTAGATCAAAAGTTATTGCAATAAAAATTTTCACATTTTTTGGATATTTGGCAGGGGAGACGTCATGAACAGGGAAAAAATTTCTAACTCCTATTCCAACCAAACTCTATTTTCTGATGTAAAATCCGACGCTGATCGCGAATACATGTAGCGCTTTTCAAAATTTCAATTAGATCAAAAGTTATTGCAATAAGAAATTTTCACATTTCTTGGATATTTGGCAGGGGAGACGTCATGAACAGGGAAAAAATTTCTAACTCCTATTCCAACCAAACTCTATTTTCTGATGTAAAATCCGACGCTGATCGCGAATACATGTAGCGCTTTTCAAAATTTCAATTAGATCAAAAGTTATTGCAATAAAAATTTTCACATTTTTTGGATATTTGGCAGGGGAGACGTCATGAACAGGGAAAAAATTTCTAACTCCTATTCCAACCAAACTCTATTTTCTGATGTAAAATCCGACGCTGATCGCGAATACATGTAGCGCTTTTCAAAATTTCAATTAGATCAAAAGTTATTGCAATAAGAAATTTTCACATTTTTTGGATATTTGGCAGGGGAGACGTCATGAACAGGGAAAAAATTTCTAACTCCTATTCCAACCAAACTCTATTTTCTGATGTAAAATCCGACGCTGATCGCGAATACATGTAGCGCTTTTCAAAATTTCAATTAGATCAAAAGTTATTGCAATAAGAAATTTTCACATTTCTTGGATATTTGGCAGGGGAGACGTCATGAACAGGGAAAAAATTTCTAACTCCTATTCCAACCAAACTCTATTTTCTGATGTAAAATCCGACGCTGATCGCGAATACATGTAGCGCTTTTCAAAATTTCAATTAGATCAAAAGTTATTGCAATAAGAAATTTTCACATTTTTTGGATATTTGGCAGGGGAGACGTCATGAACAGGGAAAAAATTTCTAACTCCTATTCCAACCAAACTCTATTTTCTGATGTAAAATCCGACGCTGATCGCGAATACATGTAGCGCTTTTCAAAATTTCAATTAGATCAAAAGTTATTGCAATAAGAAATTTTCACATTTTTTGGATATTTGGCAGGGGAGACGTCATGAACAGGGAAAAAATTTCTAACTCCTATTCCAACCAAACTCTATTTTCTGATGTAAAATCCGACGCTGATCGCGAATACATGTAGCGCTTTTCAAAATTTCAATTAGATCAAAAGTTATTGCAATAAGAAATTTTCACATTTTTGGATATTTGGCAGGGGAGACGTCATGAACAGGGAAAAAATTTCTAACTCCTATTCCAACCAAACTCTATTTTCTGATGTAAAATCCGACGCTGATCGCGAATACATGTAGCGCTTTTCAAAATTTCAATTAGATCAAAAGTTATTGCAATAAAAATTTTCACATTTTTTGGATATTTGGCAGGGGAGACGTCATGAACAGGGAAAAAATTTCTAACTCCTATTCCAACCAAACTCTATTTTCTGATGTAAAATCCGACGCTGATCGCGAATACATGTAGCGCTTTTCAAAATTTCAATTAGATCAAAAGTTATTGCAATAAGAAATTTTCACATTTCTTGGATATTTGGCAGGGGAGACGTCATGAACAGGGAAAAAATTTCTAACTCCTATTCCAACCAAACTCTATTTTCTGATGTAAAATCCGACGCTGATCGCGAATACATGTAGCGCTTTTCAAAATTTCAATTAGATCAAAAGTTATTGCAATAAAAATTTTCACATTTTTTGGATATTTGGCAGGGGAGACGTCATGAACAGGGAAAAAATTTCTAACTCCTATTCCAACCAAACTCTATTTTCTGATGTAAAATCCGACGCTGATCGCGAATACATGTAGCGCTTTTCAAAATTTCAATTAGATCAAAAGTTATTGCAATAAAAATTTTCACATTTTTTGGATATTTGGCAGGGGAGACGTCATGAACAGGGAAAAAATTTCTAACTCCTATTCCAACCAAACTCTATTTTCTGATGTAAAATCCGACGCTGATCGCGAATACATGTAGCGCTTTTCAAAATTTCAATTAGATCAAAAGTTATTGCAATAAAAATTTTCACATTTCTTGGATATTTGGCAGGGGAGACGTCATGAACAGGGAAAAATTTCTAACTCCTATTCCAACCAAACTCTATTTTCTGATGTAAAATCCGACGCTGATCGCGAATACATGTAGCGCTTTTCAAAATTTCAATTAGATCAAAAGTTATTGCAATAAGAAATTTTCACATTTCTTGGATATTTGGCAGGGGAGACGTCATGAACAGGGAAAAAATTTCTAACTCCTATTCCAACCAAACTCTATTTTCTGATGTAAAATCCGACGCTGATCGCGAATACATGTAGCGCTTTTCAAAATTTCAATTAGATCAAAAGTTATTGCAATAAGAAATTTTCACATTTCTTGGATATTTGGCAGGGGAGACGTCATGAACAGGGAAAAAATTTCTAACTCCTATTCCAACCAAACTCTATTTTCTGATGTAAAATCCGACGCTGATCGCGAATACATGTAGCGCTTTTCAAAATTTCAATTAGATCAAAAGTTATTGCAATAAGAAATTTTCACATTTTTTGGATATTTGGCAGGGGAGACGTCATGAACAGGGAAAAAATTTCTAACTCCTATTCCAACCAAACTCTATTTTCTGATGTAAAATCCGACGCTGATCGCGAATACATGTAGCGCTTTTCAAAATTTCAATTAGATCAAAAGTTATTGCAATAAAAATTTTCACATTTCTTGGATATTTGGCAGGGGAGACGTCATGAACAGGGAAAAAATTTCTAACTCCTATTCCAACCAAACTCTATTTTCTGATGTAAAATCCGACGCTGATCGCGAATACATGTAGCGCTTTTCAAAATTTCAATTAGATCAAAAGTTATTGCAATAAGAAATTTTCACATTTTTTGGATATTTGGCAGGGGAGACGTCATGAACAGGGAAAAAATTTCTAACTCCTATTCCAACCAAACTCTATTTTCTGATGTAAAATCCGACGCTGATCGCGAATACATGTAGCGCTTTTCAAAATTTCAATTAGATCAAAAGTTATTGCAATAAGAAATTTTCACATTTCTTGGATATTTGGCAGGGGAGACGTCATGAACAGGGAAAAAATTTCTAACTCCTATTCCAACCAAACTCTATTTTCTGATGTAAAATCCGACGCTGATCGCGAATACATGTAGCGCTTTTCAAAATTTCAATTAGATCAAAAGTTATTGCAATAAAAATTTTCACATTTTTGGATATTTGGCAGGGGAGACGTCATGAACAGGGAAAAAATTTCTAACTCCTATTCCAACCAAACTCTATTTTCTGATGTAAAATCCGACGCTGATCGCGAATACATGTAGCGCTTTTCAAAATTTCAATTAGATCAAAAGTTATTGCAATAAGAAATTTTCACATTTCTTGGATATTTGGCAGGGGAGACGTCATGAACAGGGAAAAAATTTCTAACTCCTATTCCAACCAAACTCTATTTTCTGATGTAAAATCCGACGCTGATCGCGAATACATGTAGCGCTTTTCAAAATTTCAATTAGATCAAAAGTTATTGCAATAAAAATTTTCACATTTTTTGGATATTTGGCAGGGGAGACGTCATGAACAGGGAAAAAATTTCTAACTCCTATTCCAACCAAACTCTATTTTCTGATGTAAAATCCGACGCTGATCGCGAATACATGTAGCGCTTTTCAAAATTTCAATTAGATCAAAAGTTATTGCAATAAGAAATTTTCACATTTCTTGGATATTTGGCAGGGGAGACGTCATGAACAGGGAAAAAATTTCTAACTCCTATTCCAACCAAACTCTATTTTCTGATGTAAAATCCGACGCTGATCGCGAATACATGTAGCGCTTTTCAAAATTTCAATTAGATCAAAAGTTATTGCAATAAAAATTTTCACATTTTTGGATATTTGGCAGGGGAGACGTCATGAACAGGGAAAAAATTTCTAACTCCTATTCCAACCAAACTCTATTTTCTGATGTAAAATCCGACGCTGATCGCGAATACATGTAGCGCTTTTCAAAATTTCAATTAGATCAAAAGTTATTGCAATAAGAAATTTTCACATTTCTTGGATATTTGGCAGGGGAGACGTCATGAACAGGGAAAAAATTTCTAACTCCTATTCCAACCAAACTCTATTTTCTGATGTAAAATCCGACGCTGATCACGAATACATGTAGCGCTTTTCAAAATTTCAATTAGATCAAAAGTTATTGCAATAAAAATTTTCACATTTTTTGGATATTTGGCAGGGGAGACGTCATGAACAGGGAAAAATTTCTAACTCCTATTCCAACCAAACTCTATTTTCTGATGTAAAATCCGACGCTGATCGCGAATACATGTAGCGCTTTTCAAAATTTCAATTAGATCAAAAGTTATTGCAATAAGAAATTTTCACATTTCTTGGATATTTGGCAGGGGAGACGTCATGAACAGGGAAAAATTTCTAACTCCTATTCCAACCAAACTCTATTTTCTGATGTAAAATCCGACGCTGATCGCGAATACATGTAGCGCTTTTCAAAATTTCAATTAGATCAAAAGTTATTGCAATAAGAAATTTTCACATTTCTTGGATATTTGGCAGGGGAGACGTCATGAACAGGGAAAAAATTTCTAACTCCTATTCCAACCAAACTCTATTTTCTGATGTAAAATCCGACGCTGATCGCGAATACATGTAGCGCTTTTCAAAATTTCAATTAGATCAAAAGTTATTGCAATAAGAAATTTTCACATTTCTTGGATATTTGGCAGGGGAGACGTCATGAACAGGGAAAAAATTTCTAACTCCTATTCCAACCAAACTCTATTTTCTGATGTAAAATCCGACGCTGATCGCGAATACATGTAGCGCTTTTCAAAATTTCAATTAGATCAAAAGTTATTGCAATAAGAAATTTTCACATTTCTTGGATATTTGGCAGGGGAGACGTCATGAACAGGGAAAAAATTTCTAACTCCTATTCCAACCAAACTCTATTTTCTGATGTAAAATCCGACGCTGATCGCGAATACATGTAGCGCTTTTCAAAATTTCAATTAGATCAAAAGTTATTGCAATAAGAAATTTTCACATTTTTTGGATATTTGGCAGGGGAGACGTCATGAACAGGGAAAAAATTTCTAACTCCTATTCCAACCAAACTCTATTTTCTGATGTAAAATCCGACGCTGATCGCGAATACATGTAGCGCTTTTCAAAATTTCAATTAGATCAAAAGTTATTGCAATAAAAATTTTCACATTTTTTGGATATTTGGCAGGGGAGACGTCATGAACAGGGAAAAAATTTCTAACTCCTATTCCAACCAAACTCTATTTTCTGATGTAAAATCCGACGCTGATCGCGAATACATGTAGCGCTTTTCAAAATTTCAATTAGATCAAAAGTTATTGCAATAAGAAATTTTCACATTTCTTGGATATTTGGCAGGGGAGACGTCATGAACAGGGAAAAAATTTCTAACTCCTATTCCAACCAAACTCTATTTTCTGATGTAAAATCCGACGCTGATCGCGAATACATGTAGCGCTTTTCAAAATTTCAATTAGATCAAAAGTTATTGCAATAAGAAATTTTCACATTTCTTGGATATTTGGCAGGGGAGACGTCATGAACAGGGAAAAAATTTCTAACTCCTATTCCAACCAAACTCTATTTTCTGATGTAAAATCCGACGCTGATCGCGAATACATGTAGCGCTTTTCAAAATTTCAATTAGATCAAAAGTTATTGCAATAAGAAATTTTCACATTTTTTGGATATTTGGCAGGGGAGACGTCATGAACAGGGAAAAAATTTCTAACTCCTATTCCAACCAAACTCTATTTTCTGATGTAAAATCCGACGCTGATCGCGAATACATGTAGCGCTTTTCAAAATTTCAATTAGATCAAAAGTTATTGCAATAAGAAATTTTCACATTTCTTGGATATTTGGCAGGGGAGACGTCATGAACAGGGAAAAAATTTCTAACTCCTATTCCAACCAAACTCTATTTTCTGATGTAAAATCCGACGCTGATCGCGAATACATGTAGCGCTTTTCAAAATTTCAATTAGATCAAAAGTTATTGCAATAAGAAATTTTCACATTTCTTGGATATTTGGCAGGGGAGACGTCATGAACAGGGAAAAAATTTCTAACTCCTATTCCAACCAAACTCTATTTTCTGATGTAAAATCCGACGCTGATCGCGAATACATGTAGCGCTTTTCAAAATTTCAATTAGATCAAAAGTTATTGCAATAAGAAATTTTCACATTTTTTGGATATTTGGCAGGGGAGACGTCATGAACAGGGAAAAAATTTCTAACTCCTATTCCAACCAAACTCTATTTTCTGATGTAAAATCCGACGCTGATCGCGAATACATGTAGCGCTTTTCAAAATTTCAATTAGATCAAAAGTTATTGCAATAAGAAATTTTCACATTTCTTGGATATTTGGCAGGGGAGACGTCATGAACAGGGAAAAAATTTCTAACTCCTATTCCAACCAAACTCTATTTTCTGATGTAAAATCCGACGCTGATCGCGAATACATGTAGCGCTTTTCAAAATTTCAATTAGATCAAAAGTTATTGCAATAAGAAATTTTCACATTTCTTGGATATTTGGCAGGGGAGACGTCATGAACAGGGAAAAAATTTCTAACTCCTATTCCAACCAAACTCTATTTTCTGATGTAAAATCCGACGCTGATCGCGAATACATGTAGCGCTTTTCAAAATTTCAATTAGATCAAAAGTTATTGCAATAAGAAATTTTCACATTTCTTGGATATTTGGCAGGGGAGACGTCATGAACAGGGAAAAAATTTCTAACTCCTATTCCAACCAAACTCTATTTTCTGATGTAAAATCCGACGCTGATCGCGAATACATGTAGCGCTTTTCAAAATTTCAATTAGATCAAAAGTTATTGCAATAAAAATTTTCACATTTTTTGGATATTTGGCAGGGGAGACGTCATGAACAGGGAAAAATTTCTAACTCCTATTCCAACCAAACTCTATTTTCTGATGTAAAATCCGACGCTGATCGCGAATACATGTAGCGCTTTTCAAAATTTCAATTAGATCAAAAGTTATTGCAATAAGAAATTTTCACATTTCTTGGATATTTGGCAGGGGAGACGTCATGAACAGGGAAAAAATTTCTAACTCCTATTCCAACCAAACTCTATTTTCTGATGTAAAATCCGACGCTGATCGCGAATACATGTAGCGCTTTTCAAAATTTCAATTAGATCAAAAGTTATTGCAATAAGAAATTTTCACATTTTTTGGATATTTGGCAGGGGAGACGTCATGAACAGGGAAAAAATTTCTAACTCCTATTCCAACCAAACTCTATTTTCTGATGTAAAATCCGACGCTGATCGCGAATACATGTAGCGCTTTTCAAAATTTCAATTAGATCAAAAGTTATTGCAATAAGAAATTTTCACATTTTTTGGATATTTGGCAGGGGAGACGTCATGAACAGGGAAAAAATTTCTAACTCCTATTCCAACCAAACTCTATTTTCTGATGTAAAATCCGACGCTGATCGCGAATACATGTAGCGCTTTTCAAAATTTCAATTAGATCAAAAGTTATTGCAATAAAAATTTTCACATTTCTTGGATATTTGGCAGGGGAGACGTCATGAACAGGGAAAAAATTTCTAACTCCTATTCCAACCAAACTCTATTTTCTGATGTAAAATCCGACGCTGATCGCGAATACATGTAGCGCTTTTCAAAATTTCAATTAGATCAAAAGTTATTGCAATAAGAAATTTTCACATTTCTTGGATATTTGGCAGGGGAGACGTCATGAACAGGGAAAAAATTTCTAACTCCTATTCCAACCAAACTCTATTTTCTGATGTAAAATCCGACGCTGATCGCGAATACATGTAGCGCTTTTCAAAATTTCAATTAGATCAAAAGTTATTGCAATAAGAAATTTTCACATTTCTTGGATATTTGGCAGGGGAGACGTCATGAACAGGGAAAAAATTTCTAACTCCTATTCCAACCAAACTCTATTTTCTGATGTAAAATCCGACGCTGATCGCGAATACATGTAGCGCTTTTCAAAATTTCAATTAGATCAAAAGTTATTGCAATAAAAATTTTCACATTTTTTGGATATTTGGCAGGGGAGACGTCATGAACAGGGAAAAATTTCTAACTCCTATTCCAACCAAACTCTATTTTCTGATGTAAAATCCGACGCTGATCGCGAATACATGTAGCGCTTTTCAAAATTTCAATTAGATCAAAAGTTATTGCAATAAAAATTTTCACATTTCTTGGATATTTGGCAGGGGAGACGTCATGAACAGGGAAAAAATTTCTAACTCCTATTCCAACCAAACTCTATTTTCTGATGTAAAATCCGACGCTGATCGCGAATACATGTAGCGCTTTTCAAAATTTCAATTAGATCAAAAGTTATTGCAATAAGAAATTTTCACATTTCTTGGATATTTGGCAGGGGAGACGTCATGAACAGGGAAAAAATTTCTAACTCCTATTCCAACCAAACTCTATTTTCTGATGTAAAATCCGACGCTGATCGCGAATACATGTAGCGCTTTTCAAAATTTCAATTAGATCAAAAGTTATTGCAATAAAAATTTTCACATTTTTTGGATATTTGGCAGGGGAGACGTCATGAACAGGGAAAAAATTTCTAACTCCTATTCCAACCAAACTCTATTTTCTGATGTAAAATCCGACGCTGATCGCGAATACATGTAGCGCTTTTCAAAATTTCAATTAGATCAAAAGTTATTGCAATAAGAAATTTTCACATTTCTTGGATATTTGGCAGGGGAGACGTCATGAACAGGGAAAAAATTTCTAACTCCTATTCCAACCAAACTCTATTTTCTGATGTAAAATCCGACGCTGATCGCGAATACATGTAGCGCTTTTCAAAATTTCAATTAGATCAAAAGTTATTGCAATAAAAATTTTCACATTTTTTGGATATTTGGCAGGGGAGACGTCATGAACAGGGAAAAAATTTCTAACTCCTATTCCAACCAAACTCTATTTTCTGATGTAAAATCCGACGCTGATCGCGAATACATGTAGCGCTTTTCAAAATTTCAATTAGATCAAAAGTTATTGCAATAAGAAATTTTCACATTTTTTGGATATTTGGCAGGGGAGACGTCATGAACAGGGAAAAAATTTCTAACTCCTATTCCAACCAAACTCTATTTTCTGATGTAAAATCCGACGCTGATCGCGAATACATGTAGCGCTTTTCAAAATTTCAATTAGATCAAAAGTTATTGCAATAAGAAATTTTCACATTTCTTGGATATTTGGCAGGGGAGACGTCATGAACAGGGAAAAAATTTCTAACTCCTATTCCAACCAAACTCTATTTTCTGATGTAAAATCCGACGCTGATCGCGAATACATGTAGCGCTTTTCAAAATTTCAATTAGATCAAAAGTTATTGCAATAAGAAATTTTCACATTTCTTGGATATTTGGCAGGGGAGACGTCATGAACAGGGAAAAAATTTCTAACTCCTATTCCAACCAAACTCTATTTTCTGATGTAAAATCCGACGCTGATCGCGAATACATGTAGCGCTTTTCAAAATTTCAATTAGATCAAAAGTTATTGCAATAAAAATTTTCACATTTTTTGGATATTTGGCAGGGGAGACGTCATGAACAGGGAAAAATTTCTAACTCCTATTCCAACCAAACTCTATTTTCTGATGTAAAATCCGACGCTGATCGCGAATACATGTAGCGCTTTTCAAAATTTCAATTAGATCAAAAGTTATTGCAATAAGAAATTTTCACATTTCTTGGATATTTGGCAGGGGAGACGTCATGAACAGGGAAAAAATTTCTAACTCCTATTCCAACCAAACTCTATTTTCTGATGTAAAATCCGACGCTGATCGCGAATACATGTAGCGCTTTTCAAAATTTCAATTAGATCAAAAGTTATTGCAATAAGAAATTTTCACATTTCTTGGATATTTGGCAGGGGAGACGTCATGAACAGGGAAAAAATTTCTAACTCCTATTCCAACCAAACTCTATTTTCTGATGTAAAATCCGACGCTGATCGCGAATACATGTAGCGCTTTTCAAAATTTCAATTAGATCAAAAGTTATTGCAATAAGAAATTTTCACATTTTTTGGATATTTGGCAGGGGAGACGTCATGAACAGGGAAAAAATTTCTAACTCCTATTCCAACCAAACTCTATTTTCTGATGTAAAATCCGACGCTGATCGCGAATACATGTAGCGCTTTTCAAAATTTCAATTAGATCAAAAGTTATTGCAATAAGAAATTTTCACATTTCTTGGATATTTGGCAGGGGAGACGTCATGAACAGGGAAAAAATTTCTAACTCCTATTCCAACCAAACTCTATTTTCTGATGTAAAATCCGACGCTGATCGCGAATACATGTAGCGCTTTTCAAAATTTCAATTAGATCAAAAGTTATTGCAATAAGAAATTTTCACATTTTTTGGATATTTGGCAGGGGAGACGTCATGAACAGGGAAAAATTTCTAACTCCTATTCCAACCAAACTCTATTTTCTGATGTAAAATCCGACGCTGATCGCGAATACATGTAGCGCTTTTCAAAATTTCAATTAGATCAAAAGTTATTGCAATAAAAATTTTCACATTTCTTGGATATTTGGCAGGGGAGACGTCATGAACAGGGAAAAATTTCTAACTCCTATTCCAACCAAACTCTATTTTCTGATGTAAAATCCGACGCTGATCGCGAATACATGTAGCGCTTTTCAAAATTTCAATTAGATCAAAAGTTATTGCAATAAGAAATTTTCACATTTCTTGGATATTTGGCAGGGGAGACGTCATGAACAGGGAAAAATTTCTAACTCCTATTCCAACCAAACTCTATTTTCTGATGTAAAATCCGACGCTGATCGCGAATACATGTAGCGCTTTTCAAAATTTCAATTAGATCAAAAGTTATTGCAATAAAAATTTTCACATTTCTTGGATATTTGGCAGGGGAGACGTCATGAACAGGGAAAAAATTTCTAACTCCTATTCCAACCAAACTCTATTTTCTGATGTAAAATCCGACGCTGATCGCGAATACATGTAGCGCTTTTCAAAATTTCAATTAGATCAAAAGTTATTGCAATAAGAAATTTTCACATTTCTTGGATATTTGGCAGGGGAGACGTCATGAACAGGGAAAAAATTTCTAACTCCTATTCCAACCAAACTCTATTTTCTGATGTAAAATCCGACGCTGATCGCGAATACATGTAGCGCTTTTCAAAATTTCAATTAGATCAAAAGTTATTGCAATAAAAATTTTCACATTTTTTGGATATTTGGCAGGGGAGACGTCATGAACAGGGAAAAATTTCTAACTCCTATTCCAACCAAACTCTATTTTCTGATGTAAAATCCGACGCTGATCGCGAATACATGTAGCGCTTTTCAAAATTTCAATTAGATCAAAAGTTATTGCAATAAGAAATTTTCACATTTCTTGGATATTTGGCAGGGGAGACGTCATGAACAGGGAAAAATTTCTAACTCCTATTCCAACCAAACTCTATTTTCTGATGTAAAATCCGACGCTGATCGCGAATACATGTAGCGCTTTTCAAAATTTCAATTAGATCAAAAGTTATTGCAATAAGAAATTTTCACATTTTTTGGATATTTGGCAGGGGAGACGTCATGAACAGGGAAAAAATTTCTAACTCCTATTCCAACCAAACTCTATTTTCTGATGTAAAATCCGACGCTGATCGCGAATACATGTAGCGCTTTTCAAAATTTCAATTAGATCAAAAGTTATTGCAATAAAAATTTTCACATTTTTTGGATATTTGGCAGGGGAGACGTCATGAACAGGGAAAAAATTTCTAACTCCTATTCCAACCAAACTCTATTTTCTGATGTAAAATCCGACGCTGATCGCGAATACATGTAGCGCTTTTCAAAATTTCAATTAGATCAAAAGTTATTGCAATAAGAAATTTTCACATTTCTTGGATATTTGGCAGGGGAGACGTCATGAACAGGGAAAAAATTTCTAACTCCTATTCCAACCAAACTCTATTTTCTGATGTAAAATCCGACGCTGATCGCGAATACATGTAGCGCTTTTCAAAATTTCAATTAGATCAAAAGTTATTGCAATAAAAATTTTCACATTTTTTGGATATTTGGCAGGGGAGACGTCATGAACAGGGAAAAAATTTCTAACTCCTATTCCAACCAAACTCTATTTTCTGATGTAAAATCCGACGCTGATCGCGAATACATGTAGCGCTTTTCAAAATTTCAATTAGATCAAAAGTTATTGCAATAAGAAATTTTCACATTTCTTGGATATTTGGCAGGGGAGACGTCATGAACAGGGAAAAAATTTCTAACTCCTATTCCAACCAAACTCTATTTTCTGATGTAAAATCCGACGCTGATCGCGAATACATGTAGCGCTTTTCAAAATTTCAATTAGATCAAAAGTTATTGCAATAAGAAATTTTCACATTTCTTGGATATTTGGCAGGGGAGACGTCATGAACAGGGAAAAAATTTCTAACTCCTATTCCAACCAAACTCTATTTTCTGATGTAAAATCCGACGCTGATCGCGAATACATGTAGCGCTTTTCAAAATTTCAATTAGATCAAAAGTTATTGCAATAAGAAATTTTCACATTTTTTGGATATTTGGCAGGGGAGACGTCATGAACAGGGAAAAAATTTCTAACTCCTATTCCAACCAAACTCTATTTTCTGATGTAAAATCCGACGCTGATCGCGAATACATGTAGCGCTTTTCAAAATTTCAATTAGATCAAAAGTTATTGCAATAAAAATTTTCACATTTTTTGGATATTTGGCAGGGGAGACGTCATGAACAGGGAAAAAATTTCTAACTCCTATTCCAACCAAACTCTATTTTCTGATGTAAAATCCGACGCTGATCGCGAATACATGTAGCGCTTTTCAAAATTTCAATTAGATCAAAAGTTATTGCAATAAGAAATTTTCACATTTTTTGGATATTTGGCAGGGGAGACGTCATGAACAGGGAAACAATTTCTAACTCCTATTCCAACCAAACTCTATTTTCTGATGTAAAATCCGACGCTGATCGCGAATACATGTAGCGCTTTTCAAAATTTCAATTAGATCAAAAGTTATTGCAATAAGAAATTTTCACATTTCTTGGATATTTGGCAGGGGAGACGTCATGAACAGGGAAAAAATTTCTAACTCCTATTCCAACCAAACTCTATTTTCTGATGTAAAATCCGACGCTGATCGCGAATACATGTAGCGCTTTTCAAAATTTCAATTAGATCAAAAGTTATTGCAATAAGAAATTTTCACATTTCTTGGATATTTGGCAGGGGAGACGTCATGAACAGGGAAAAATTTCTAACTCCTATTCCAACCAAACTCTATTTTCTGATGTAAAATCCGACGCTGATCGCGAATACATGTAGCGCTTTTCAAAATTTCAATTAGATCAAAAGTTATTGCAATAAGAAATTTTCACATTTCTTGGATATTTGGCAGGGGAGACGTCATGAACAGGGAAAAAATTTCTAACTCCTATTCCAACCAAACTCTATTTTCTGATGTAAAATCCGACGCTGATCGCGAATACATGTAGCGCTTTTCAAAATTTCAATTAGATCAAAAGTTATTGCAATAAGAAATTTTCACATTTCTTGGATATTTGGCAGGGGAGACGTCATGAACAGGGAAAAAATTTCTAACTCCTATTCCAACCAAACTCTATTTTCTGATGTAAAATCCGACGCTGATCGCGAATACATGTAGCGCTTTTCAAAATTTCAATTAGATCAAAAGTTATTGCAATAAGAAATTTTCACATTTCTTGGATATTTGGCAGGGGAGACGTCATGAACAGGGAAAAAATTTCTAACTCCTATTCCAACCAAACTCTATTTTCTGATGTAAAATCCGACGCTGATCGCGAATACATGTAGCGCTTTTCAAAATTTCAATTAGATCAAAAGTTATTGCAATAAGAAATTTTCACATTTTTTGGATATTTGGCAGGGGAGACGTCATGAACAGGGAAAAAATTTCTAACTCCTATTCCAACCAAACTCTATTTTCTGATGTAAAATCCGACGCTGATCGCGAATACATGTAGCGCTTTTCAAAATTTCAATTAGATCAAAAGTTATTGCAATAAGAAATTTTCACATTTCTTGGATATTTGGCAGGGGAGACGTCATGAACAGGGAAAAAATTTCTAACTCCTATTCCAACCAAACTCTATTTTCTGATGTAAAATCCGACGCTGATCGCGAATACATGTAGCGCTTTTCAAAATTTCAATTAGATCAAAAGTTATTGCAATAAGAAATTTTCACATTTCTTGGATATTTGGCAGGGGAGACGTCATGAACAGGGAAAAAATTTCTAACTCCTATTCCAACCAAACTCTATTTTCTGATGTAAAATCCGACGCTGATCGCGAATACATGTAGCGCTTTTCAAAATTTCAATTAGATCAAAAGTTATTGCAATAAGAAATTTTCACATTTCTTGGATATTTGGCAGGGGAGACGTCATGAACAGGGAAAAAATTTCTAACTCCTATTCCAACCAAACTCTATTTTCTGATGTAAAATCCGACGCTGATCGCGAATACATGTAGCGCTTTTCAAAATTTCAATTAGATCAAAAGTTATTGCAATAAGAAATTTTCACATTTTTTGGATATTTGGCAGGGGAGACGTCATGAACAGGGAAAAAATTTCTAACTCCTATTCCAACCAAACTCTATTTTCTGATGTAAAATCCGACGCTGATCGCGAATACATGTAGCGCTTTTCAAAATTTCAATTAGATCAAAAGTTATTGCAATAAGAAATTTTCACATTTTTGGATATTTGGCAGGGGAGACGTCATGAACAGGGAAAAAATTTCTAACTCCTATTCCAACCAAACTCTATTTTCTGATGTAAAATCCGACGCTGATCGCGAATACATGTAGCGCTTTTCAAAATTTCAATTAGATCAAAAGTTATTGCAATAAGAAATTTTCACATTTTTTGGATATTTGGCAGGGGAGACGTCATGAACAGGGAAACAATTTCTAACTCCTATTCCAACCAAACTCTATTTTCTGATGTAAAATCCGACGCTGATCGCGAATACATGTAGCGCTTTTCAAAATTTCAATTAGATCAAAAGTTATTGCAATAAGAAATTTTCACATTTTTTGGATATTTGGCAGGGGAGACGTCATGAACAGGGAAAAATTTCTAACTCCTATTCCAACCAAACTCTATTTTCTGATGTAAAATCCGACGCTGATCGCGAATACATGTAGCGCTTTTCAAAATTTCAATTAGATCAAAAGTTATTGCAATAAGAAATTTTCACATTTCTTGGATATTTGGCAGGGGAGACGTCATGAACAGGGAAAAAATTTCTAACTCCTATTCCAACCAAACTCTATTTTCTGATGTAAAATCCGACGCTGATCGCGAATACATGTAGCGCTTTTCAAAATTTCAATTAGATCAAAAGTTATTGCAATAAGAAATTTTCACATTTTTTGGATATTTGGCAGGGGAGACGTCATGAACAGGGAAACAATTTCTAACTCCTATTCCAACCAAACTCTATTTTCTGATGTAAAATCCGACGCTGATCGCGAATACATGTAGCGCTTTTCAAAATTTCAATTAGATCAAAAGTTATTGCAATAAGAAATTTTCACATTTCTTGGATATTTGGCAGGGGAGACGTCATGAACAGGGAAAAAATTTCTAACTCCTATTCCAACCAAACTCTATTTTCTGATGTAAAATCCGACGCTGATCGCGAATACATGTAGCGCTTTTCAAAATTTCAATTAGATCAAAAGTTATTGCAATAAGAAATTTTCACATTTTTTGGATATTTGGCAGGGGAGACGTCATGAACAGGGAAAAAATTTCTAACTCCTATTCCAACAAACTCTATTTTCTGATGTAAAATCCGACGCTGATCGCGAATACATGTAGCGCTTTTCAAAATTTCAATTAGATCAAAAGTTATTGCAATAAGAAATTTTCACATTTCTTGGATATTTGGCAGGGGAGACGTCATGAACAGGGAAAAATTTCTAACTCCTATTCCAACCAAACTCTATTTTCTGATGTAAAATCCGACGCTGATCGCGAATACATGTAGCGCTTTTCAAAATTTCAATTAGATCA
>BMAO01022872.1:0-19496 GCA_019973975.1 Trichonephila clavata
TTAATGTGCTTCATTTTTCTTTCATATTTTTATGCTGTCCATTGCCTGCTTCTGTTGATTGATTAATTGTTTTTACTTTGCAATATGAGAGTCATTAGTGACAGGCCTTGTAATTTTTAACAGTCAATGATAACCTGTACTGGCACACACACACATCCCCTTTCTTTAAAAACCTGTGTACTCTGCCAACATTAGGACTTTGAGATATAGATTTAAAGTTAATAAGCCGTTTGTATGGTAGATCTTTAGTGGCACAAGAATTCAAAAGCGAACCAGACCTGAAGATTTGGGGGGGGGGGGAGTTGGTCGTAAATTGACAATCATGACCTCTCAGTTACTTTGGTCATTCCTATTTATACTGAACTCAAAAGTGTTTATAGAAACAAACACCTTGCAGTTAGGAATTACAAATAGATTATGCAGCTGATACATAAAATAAGATCTCAATCTCCAAATTTTATACTGAGCCAATATGAAAAATTTTATCATATCTTATTTAGTTTATGTGCATCACTCAACCTTGTTTTATTACCTTATACTTCGAACTTGGATTGTATAAGATCATAGGACTTCTGTAATTCTGTGACTTAATTATTGGAGAATTGTTTTACTATTTTCAAATTCAACCCAGCTTTTTCCTTTTATTTTTTTTTTTTATCTTTTCTTATCATTTACTTTAAAATAATTTAAATTGCTTTAATATTATAATCTCTTTTGACAGTTTAAATCAAACCATATGAATAGATTGGCTTAAAAAAAATATTGAAGCATTTAACAGTTCGAAAATTCTAAGATTTTAATGTGTAGAATCAGTGAAAGATGAATAATTTTTTTTTTTTTTTTTTTTTGTTGTTTTATTTGAAAAGAAAGCCTACTCCTATTTTACTGCTAAGAACCGAAGAGGAAAGACAGAAGATTCTGTTGGAGAAAGTAAATGCAATCATAGCCTCAGTGGTGAGTAATTTAAATAATATATTTTATGGGTGTTCTGTGAATTATTTTTAAAAATTGGTATTTTCAGTATCAAACAAGACCCTTGCAGACATGAAAAAAAAAAAATTTCCAGTAACGTTCCCTTTTTTTCACAACTATTTAAATTATCTTTCTGTGTAGCAGAATTTAAAGTAACCAGTATTTCTAATATATATTTAATCTTTAAAGTAATTAATTTATTTTGTGTATATATTTAAAATATGGAATTATTGATTCTAATAACTCAATTAGCTTCATGAGTTTGTTTCTTATTTTCATAGAAATAATGTAAATATATTATATAGATCTGTAATTATTATAATGGCATTCTTTAAAATGCTACATTTTTTATTTATTTGATTTGACAAAAGTTTAAGTATGAGCAAATTCTTGTTTCTTTAAATTAAGATACTATAATTAAGGTGTTTTTAATTTGAAATAACACATAATTTTGGTTCTTAATAAATATTAATGTAATGTTTAGTTTTTAATAATTCAGAAAGTAGTTTTTTTTTTTTGGTGAAATGCTTTGTTTTTCAGAATCATAATTTAAACTAATATTTTAACCATATTATAGAGTGAAACAAAAAAGAATGTTGAAGTCTCTGAAGAACAACAGAGTACTTATTCTCAGCAGGTTTGTAATTGATTATTTTTGTTAAGTATGTTTTTTTTTCCAATACTAACCTTTTCAATACATATAAAAGTAAAAATTCAAATCAATTTCAGTATTTTTCCCCTCTTTCAAAACCTATACTTTTTTTTAAAAAATTTATTTATTTATATATTTTTACCAAAAATAACAAAAGTATATCTCTGAATTTATTTTTTTAAACTAATAATGCTTTTCTTTATCTATTTAGAAATCATTTTGTAATGATTGATATAAATATTTTTATAGACTGCTTTTTTGTGGAATCTGAGCAGCAAAGCTGAAAATAAGAAAACTTACTATGTGGAACAGTTACTGGATTGGATTTCACCATCAGATGTTGAAGTTGGCACAAAAGCTGAGCAATCTCTCACAAATACCTGGTCATCACATTTTTACTCAACAACCTTGTGATTATACTTTCAGCTATTCTCAAAAAAGTGATGTAAGATAAAAAAAATTAACAGAATTTAAAAAGTGAATTAAAAAAATATATTTTGAAAGAAATCAACAATATAATTGAATGTTTTAAAAGTAGTTTGCAAAATTTTTGGAAAAAACAGGATATTTTTTATCATAAGGATTTTGATGTGACTTGTTATATTGCTTTTATATTTAAGTAAAAAAAAAATTCATTTATGTGATATTTAATTGTGTTTAAACCAAGCTACATATATGTTTTCTTAGAAGCAGAAATAACTTATAGAATATAATTTCTCTTGTATTTAAAACTCGATGTTCTCCAATTTTAAATAAAAATTCATCAATTAAAAATATTTTTAAAAACTTGATATATAAAATGATAAAATCAATTAAGATTAAATTTTTCATATGTGTGCCTACAAACTGTATATATCCATTTTGATATCTGATATATTTTGAAAGACTTATTTCAATATTCTGGTCATTTATTAAAATAAATACGTATACTTTTATAATAATTTAATTGTGAATTATTACTAAATCACATAAAGAACTGCATACATTTAAATATATTTTACAAATAATTGTGAATTAGGCAGATAATTTTATTTTCTTTGTTCTTAGAATTGAGTTGAGTAAATTTCAAGATAACTTATATGAAATTTCAGATTTGAATTGTGATAACTGTTTTTGTTTTCAAGAAATGTGTTTATTGTGTTTTTTGAAAAAATTCTGAAATATTACTGCTTTAGTGTTTTGTACTTAAGTAAGAAATATTTTAATGAATTAAGTTGAGCTTAGTAATTTGCTTAAAAATGATTAAAAATAATCAGAATTATGTTATTTAAGGCTTAATTAATTTTTTTGTTTTAAAACACCACAAAAAGAAAATGAAAAAGAAAGTATGTTTTAGAAAGAATTAAATAGAAAGCATTTTAGAAGAGAAAAATTATATTTTTATAATTTTTAATAAGAGTATAACTGATTATATGAATTTCAGATTAATTCTTCAATGCCAGAAAGAATCCACTTCCATCATTGATGGATTCCCTTCAATCTCTAGTTGGTAGTAGTTGGATGAGTGATGTTGATATACATACTGATGGAGGATGTATTATCCCTGCTCACAAATTACTTTTAGCATTGAGATATCCTATTTTAAAAAATGTAAGTTAATTTTTTTATGAGATCTATGCTCTCTATGTGTGTGATTTTCTTCAAGGTATTTTGATTATTAAGTGTTATTATTTCTGCCTTAGGAACTTAATGTACCTTCAACAAATGGACGTCATACTCTGCATTGGGAAAATATCTCTCTTGATGCTGCTAAACTTTTTTTAAATTTCATCTACACTGGCTCTGCTGAATGGAAGGACGATACAATGATGAACTTTATAAATTGGCTTTGAGGTAAATTTTTAATTTAAATAATTATTAAAATTACTTCATTTTACATTGCAAATGTTATATGTTTTAAAGATATACATTCAATGTCGTTTATCCAAATCAATTAGGACCGGACACCGTTTGGATACACGATTGTTCGGATAACCAAAAAACCAAATGTGATCCATGCAATATATGAAACCTGACCAAGACAAATATTGAAATCATCACATGCAAGAAACGTGCTTGAAGAAAAAAGCAAAATAGGTGCAAAATGTTGCAATTTTACCTTTATTGTGGAAAATAATCAATTATTTTTCGCTGTATCATTGTACACCTTCGTTTTTTCACTGCAAGGTCTGTGATTCTCTTGAGTAGCAGTAATTGAGTAGGACAACAGTCTGATTGTTGTTCGTACCACTCCATAACTTCTCTAACGCAGAAACGCATCAACGTTTGCTACTTTCGTTGTTGTTGTTCTCTTCTTCATCGACAGGGTTGGATTCTTCTTGCACGGAAGTCACAATCTCATCATCATTTAGCATTTGAAATCCAGTCTTCTGCATCGCATGCCATCCTGGTTTCTACATCAGCAAAACTCAACAAAAGAGCACATATACACCCCCTCACTTGGAAATAAACTGACCTAATATACTGCACAGATATGTACCAAATCACACAGCTGAAATTCCCCAAATATCCCTTATCTTAGATTTTCCTGTCACTTTTGGTCTCATGCATAACAACTGTTGAGCATTGTACTGTTCGAAAACGTATCAGGACTTTGGTCGAGATATTTGACGCTCCGGATAATAAACGTTCAGATAAACGATGTTCTACTGTATATACATTTTGTTGATTAAAATAACTTTAACTGACCCCTAGCAAAAAATCCTATATTTTACTAAATATTCTACCAGAAAAAGATAGTTAATAATTCAAAAACATAAGTACAATAGATTTTTTAAAGTTATTTTGTACTTCAAATTATTGTATGTTGATTAAAGTTTTTCATCATATTTTTTCCAATGTACTTATTGACTATTTGCAAATTTCTGGCAAAAACATATTTTTTTTTAAAAGTAATTTAAGTTTCTAATTTTTTATTTATTTTATTTTGAAATGAATCATGCTTTATGGGGAGTGAATATTAATGTCGAATAATTTGGCTGCACAAATGGCTTTTGATGATAAACCTTGTAGTTTTGGGCGAGTGACGAGGACGACACCTGAACTGGCACCCCCTCTCCTAAATTCCATGCCACAACAGCGGGAGTATGTTAAAGCTTCGACATATTTAACATGCATTGACCCATTCTGCATAGCGGGTTTCCATCAGTACTAGGCTTGAACTCATGACACACCATCTTAGAATGAATTACCTTGACCACTAGGCTACTGCCACCACCATATTTTATTGTAATTAAATGCTTTGGAAATGTATTTTAGTAGCTTGATAAGTAGATGAAGTTGGGGATTGTAAGTTTGAGTCATTATTCCACCAAAGAACACTACTAAATATTCTATTTAGTAAATTTAATGTGTCTAAACGCCTTTCAAAGTGTAGTATATAAGTTGCAAATGAGTGTGCTTTTTTCTTTCATCCTGACTATATCTCAAAATTGCAAGTTATATTATCAATTTTCTCTATTCTTCTGCTCTATTATAATGTAAAAAAATTGTTTAGGCTGTCGAAGTTGATTTTCTTGTATTTATGTATAAATTTATTTCAGCTATGAAGTAACTGATTTGCTGAATATATTGAACAGTAATACTGAAGCCTTAGAAATACTGGCTAATGGAATGACTCAAGAAATTCCAACACATTCTTTTGTGGATGCTAAAGTATCTAATAAAGGTATAGTAATTAATTAATATATTTAGAGAATTATAAGCAAAATTGAGTCATAAAGTGTATTTTTTAAAATTATATTTTTACCATTTCATACCCATGCATGTAATAATACTTTTTGGTTAGTCAGGTGTTTTTGTCGCAAATGTAAAAATAATTAAACTTTGTATTATATCTTAGATGTGTTTAAGTTACTTATTATTCTTTTGATTCAAATACTTTTTCGACAAGTATTAGAATTTTAATTCAAGTTTTTTTTTTTAATTAGTGTTTTGACTTTTCAGTTTTATTAGATTTTCAGTGGTTAATTATTTAAAAGTTTCAAAATGTGTTTGAGAATAATCGAATCACTTAATGCTTAATGGAAAATGTCATGGATGTCATGTCCTAAACAGTACTCACTTTTGATTTTCTTATTTTTACTCTTATTTTAATTATATTTAAATGTCTAGGTATAAATAAGTAAAGTTTTTTAAAAAATTTCATGTAATTAAATTTAATTGCCATATGAGAAGTCAGATTTGGATTGTATTTGAAAATATCTGAACAATTTTTTATTCTTTCATTGTATAAAATCTTTCTTACAACATTGTGTTCATAAAATGTTTGTTGTACTTTTGGTATATGTTATTATGTTTCATGAATTTGAGTTATAATAGCATAAACGAAGATCAATTATATTTGTATACATAGTTAACCTACATATTATACTGTTTTCATACCATATTGCTTATGTCACATTGCAATTGAGATTTTAGTATAGTGTGATCTATAAATTTTTGTGTTATTTCTTCCCTCACACTTTTGCCATTTAACCAAAAATTTTATTGCACCAAGTATTTAATATGTATAGTTTTTTTACATTAATCACTTACATGCAAGATATAAAAATATACATCATTTGTATTGTGATGAATAACAGCAAATATATAAACCAATGAAATACATTGGGTAATAAATACCTACCAAAATAATACACATTTTTATCAAAAAAATTAAAAATTTAGGAAATTTTTACTTAATATAAGAATTTGTTATTTAAAAAGATATATGAAGGTATAACATTTTATCTTTTATGTGATATTTATGTTTAAAAGTAAGATTTCTCAAAATGGTGAATTTGAAAAAAATTCTATTTTTTCACATTTGTGTCATTATTATGATGTTTTTGTATTAAATGCTAAAAAGCAAATTTTAAAAGTACACATGTTTAAAGACATTTATACTTGATCATTGTAAGTTATTTCTACTATACACAAGCATTATATCTCTATAATTTATTCTGATATGTATATTGTTGTACTCCACCTAAATCTCTTAATAAAAAAAAATTAAATTGTTGATGTTTTTAAAAATTTGTGATGAGTATATATTTATTCTATTTTTTATGTGAATTTTCAGAAAAATATCAAGATGTTATTTCTAATGAAAAGCAAGGGCATGATTTTGTAAAGAGCAGTAGTGATATTTTTGTAAAAAATGACATACTAAACTGCAGAAGTAGTAGTAATGATGATTTATTAAGTGAAAGAGTTGATAAAATGAACTCCAATTTCATTGTTGATCCAATTGATGGAGCTTATATTAAAGAAACTCATATTGTTGAAAATGTTCAACCCAAAACTGTTTCTAAAGATCCAGATATTTGTATTTTAAACATGGACAATCATGATCATATTGCTAATGAAAATTGTGAATTTAGTTCAAACTTAGATGCTTGTAACACTGATAGCAATTCTTCTAATGATTCATGTAAAATTTTAAAAACTAATATTTCTTCAGTAATACAAAGATCATTTGATACTTGTGAAAAAGAAGAAATTACAGTAGTTTCTCCGGAAAACATTTGCATGCCACATAACGAATTGTATGATTGTGCAGATCCTTGTATATTATCATATCATACCCCTACAAAAACATCACAGGAAAATACTGATTTTCTTAATTCATCCCCTCATTCCATTGAAAGAACAATCTGTATTAAAAAAGTGTCTCCATTCAAAAAAACTCCCCGCAAAAATATATCAGAAAATATTTCTCCAGAAACGTCTTTCTCTATTTTATGTGTGGAGAATGAGATTTCTACAAAGAATTTGTCTTACACAATGCAGGAATCTTTTGAAAATAGAAGTAATTATTCTCAAAATTTAAGGGAGAATAAGTTTGTTAGCAGTTTGGATGAAGCTGTAATTGTATTAGATGATGAACAAAATACTGATTCAGAAAAATATCCAGTAAATGAAAATGTGCATAAGGTGTTTACTCCATTAAGAAATTCACAGATACCATCTACTTCATTTTATAGTGATTGTAGTAGCTTCAGCACAAGTTTAAACTCATCTGTCCAGTTTGGAAGCCCACATAGGGAAGGAAATGAATTAGGTTCACCAAAATCTTTTTTTGAATTGAAAAATGCAGTTTCTCCTCCTGAAGAAATAAAAATCTGTGATGAAAAAGAGTTGCAAACTTTATCTGAAGTAAATTCATTTGAATCTTCAAAAATAGACTATCAGAATAAGAACTCGAGTTGTAAAAAAAGTATTGAAAACTGTTTAAATGATGATATTTGTGAGATGAATATTTCATCACCAGAAATTCTAATTTGTGATTCTGATAACGAAGTAGATCCAATATTAGAAAGAAATTCTTTTAAGAACTCTGAAAGTTCCCCTAAGGAAAAGTGTAAGTCTGTTGATTGTGAACTCATATTAGGTAAAAATTATTTTGAAGAACATGACAAACTATTAGAAAAAGAAATCGATCTGTTCTCAAGTACTGAGAAAAACAAATATTCAAATATGAATTTACCTGAAATTATTTGTTGTGAATTGGATTCAACTATCAGTAAAGCTAATCCAATCAAATCAAGTAAACCATGTTCTGTGAATGATATTAATAATATAGATGATATTAAATTAATTAAATCAAATTGTACTGAACTTGAAATTAACAGTGAGGAACATAGTTTTTCCAAACACTACGAAGGTTGTGTAAATGAAAAAAATAATAAATCTCCTGTGGTTTTTGATGTGATAGATTGTCAATCAGATCCTAATGATGATGAGATTATTAGAAAAGAGGCTTTGAACAATACAAAGGAAATTATTGTAGATGATGATATTTTGGATGATGATTGCATGAATGACATTCCCCTTCTTGAACGTATCAAAATGAATCAACTGAAGACAGGCACTTCTGTAAGTTCTCTCATATATGTAAATCTAATTGTAATTAATACTAAAAATTTCTAATTTACTGATATTTTATTTTAAAAAGGCGTATAATTGTAATAGTTCCAGATTTATTATGAGTTATAATTAGATTTCAATCTTAGTAACAGAAATTTTATTGACAATTATATATTTGTTGAAATATTTCCAAAAGAACTAGCAATTAAATATCCAACTGAAAACAAAGAAAAAAATCTTTTTAGCTGTCAATTTTTTGACTAATTGTTATAAATTTCTTATTTTCGGTTTTGGGTAGACCCCTGCTTACCTAATATTGAATTTTTGCAAACTTATCAACTTAAATGTCTTTTTGACAGCTGGTATATAGCTACTTTCTTTAAAAGATTTAAATTTCTGACTGTAATGAAGTATAGGGTTTAAAATTTAAGTAACGTGTTAATTAAATTAAAATTTATTTAATACATAAAATAATTGATCAAAAAACAAATGTTTACTAAAGGAAGGATGAATCTGGTGCTTAAATAACAAGTTTTCAATATTTGGCATCAATCTTGTCAGGTTTAATGCTAAATCTCCTTTGTTAGTAGTGTCAAGTCTTTTTGTTTTGTTTTGGAGATTGGCAACCATGCTAAAACTCTTTCTCAGAAGGAAAAGCAATTAAAAACTTTCTCACCGTACTTCATAATTTGTGATAAATAACAGCTATGTCTTTTTAAAGCCAAAATTGCTGACATCTATTTCTAAAGTTTACTTTAAGATCGTTGTTGCTGCTTATTCCTATCAGTTCCTCATATAATATGGCATTTTTTTTTTCAGTGGGACCATATGAATTTATTGCCTACTGTGGTAATAGCAAAGCATTCTCAAACCTAGTTTTAAAATTAGAATAAAGGGCATTTAAATATTGAATATAGGTTAATAGACGTCATTTTCCTCGCAAATTGTCTGTGGTCAATTGAGAAACTGGGGAAATTTGCGACATCCAGTATTATACTCCTTTAACTTAGTTCTGCCAAGAAATGCTGTGTGGTTCTTGATGTAATAAAATTTATGCTGTCACCTTGCAACTGCAAATTAACTTCATTCAATTTAGTAAATAAATCGATTAAGTAAAATCTGAATTCCATTTGGATAAATTTTCTTTTAAAATTAAAGTCATGATCAGGTTTAATGAGAACCACTATCGTGTGTAGACCCCCATGTACACCTCATGAACCCCAAATTATTTTTTCAAAGATGTGTGGACCCCTTGCAGGTTATAGACCCCCAAGGGTCAATATAAACCACTTTGGGAATCACTTTCTAGAGTAATAGATCTTAAGATGTGGACATATAAGTCATTTTTATCACATCTCTTAATTACCTCATTAATCATTAAAATAAGATGGTTCTAGTTAAAAACATTAGTAGATTATATTATTTCTTTGAATTTTTATGTAATGAATATAACAATTATTTTATATTGTAATATGTGACTTTATATTTTTGAGTATTGTTTGCAATGTATCTATCTTCCTTTCCATAAAATAATCTTTTAAAGAGGTATTTTCAAACTATTTATGCTAAATTGCAAATATTAAATTTTTTTAAATTTAATTTTATCTATATTTTTCAATATTTTTATTTTGTATAGTGTACAATATATAATGCATTAAAAAATATTAAAATTCATTTGTAAGAAAATTGTGTCATTTTAGAAAATTTTTAAAGATTTGCTCGTGGAATCACCCGATAGTCCATGGATTTTTCAAACAAGTAAATATCGGCAAGTTTTTGAAAAGAATTCAAATTCATTTAAAGACCAAGTTTGTTGTTCACAACAAAATTCAAATGTAGAATCAAAATCTATGTCAAAAGACAAGAACAGCATTCCTACTCTAAAGGAAAGAGCTAAAGAAAGTAAATATATGTATTTATATTTCAGACTTTGCAAATCTAAGGTTTAAAAAAATACATTTTTTTTTCATGAATAACTTACAAGGTGTTAGATATATCCTACAATCCTATTTGAAAATTCTACTTTTACATTTCTTCTTTTTAAGAATGCATTTCCACAGTAATATATATTTATATAGGTAACTGAACCAGAATGTTAATAAATGAAAATATATAGAATCAGTGAAACATCAACCATATAATAAATTTAGTTATTTTTTACTTATTTCTGTCATTCTCAAATTTATTACCCTCAAAAAAAGCTCAACTAATTTTTTTTAAATACTTGTTTTGTCTGAGCTTATGGTTTGTAATACGGTTACATAATATTTGTTTAAAAAAATAATAAATTATAAGTTACAAGATCTGTTTCATGCAAATTGAAAAAAATATAATAGTATTGCTTTATAAAATTATCAAACTGTTTACAAAAATAAAATTCTGATATGAATAGCTCCTGAAGGAGAAATATTAATTGTAATTAAAAACTTTACTCTTAAATTTCAAAATAAAAATTTATTTAAATTTAACTTCATTTCATTTAGTCTGTTTTATGAACAAAGTTTTCTCTCTTTTTTTCTGAGTAAAAAAACACAATAATAATACAGATATTAATGTAGGGATTTTATTTATTAAAGTTTAAATCATTTAAGTTTTATTCTTTGATTGAGAAAATTACATGTTAAAATGGAATTAACAAACCTGTTTTAACACATTGTTAATTGGTCAAAAGTAACTAGTGTTTGTATGCCAAAAGGTTGTTGACCAATCACAAATTAATTCATGTTTGCATCTGCATTATTAATTTGTGAAACCCAGGTCAAATTAGAATATTTCAAAGTGTTTATTCATTCTGTTTGTGTTTGTTCTATTATTAAAAAATATTTTTTTTTCTTGATATTTAAATTTTTATCACATTTAAAAAATTTTAATCATGCCAGAATGTGACAGTAAACAAATTTTTAGGGAATTATACATAGATGCTTTATCTGATCATTGAAATGATTTTAAAATAAATTGTTGTGATCTTGAAAGGGATGCTTTATCAAAAGACAGTTATGAATCTAATATTAGACCTTCAAAATAGCAAACAAAAATTGAAATTGTGATAGTATCTATTAGCGAAAATGATTTTGAAGAAGAGTAGATTGAAAAAGATATTACTCAACCTTGGTGAACTATTCAAATTTTGAATGGAGTTGAATTGTACAACTGTGTCAAACTTGGTGGCACACAAAGTATGATGTTGTGTACCATTACACATAAGTGATTGCTATAGTCTATTAAAAGTTATATAAAAGATATGTTTAAAGTTTCGTTTAAATTCATTGTGTATGAACAAAGTTTATTGAGGTTTATTTCGATTGTTTTACTCCCATATCAATTCTGAAATAATAGTCAGTACATGAAATAGTCTCTGTAAAATTGTTAGCCTAGAATGTGTTAATGTTTAACCCCTTAAAGATCAGATAATTTTCAAGAAAACGGTCCTAAAAGTGTCTATTTTTTTTATTCAAGAAAATTATATGAAACTAAGTACATGTTCAATATATGTATTCATTTTCAATTTTTGGATTAATTTTTAGCTTGAAATATGAAATTTAATTTTTTAAGTAAAGCAAACATTTAGGGTTATAATCACTGAATGTTGGCTTTTCAACAAAGAGGAAAAATTTTAAAAAACATGTGTTTTAAACATTAAATGAATTTTATTACACTTCTGCATAATATAAATAAAAATTAGTAATTTTTTTTTGTGAGATAAGTTTCAAAACATGAGATGCAAAGGCCAAAATCACAAACTGGACAGTAGTACCGAGTTTCCTTTCTGAATCTCTTATTGTTTTCATCTCTTTTGGAACAACAAACTTTGCATAATCTTGATGGTTGGCTTCTTATCATTTGGAGGTATCTGTCTAATAAAATGTCTTTTAATCAAACGGTTGAGTTTATTCCCCAAATTCGGCTGGCCTCTTTTTGCAGTGGTTTCTGATATAGAATATTTTTCAATGAGTTCATCTACTAAAGATAAACGAACATAAAATGTGATTTTTCGCCTCCTTACTTTTTGTAAATAAGGTAGTAATTCAAAATAGTTTTATCTAACAAATAAAAAAGTGTTTTCTTATAGTACTTCTTACCTCGTTTTCGAGCAATTCAGTAATCTCCAATATATTGGTCTACAATGTCTACTGCTGTGATATTTTTATTGTAGTCAGTGACAAAAAAGTACTAGAAGTACAATCGGATTTACTTCCTGACTAACTGTATAATGTATACAATATTAAAAAATATATTTATTTTTTATGTTTTTTTCCCAGAATTTTTACCCACATCTTTTTACGAAGAGTGCAACTAAGTACTTGACCTAAGATTAAAAAACCGTATCACTAGTATATATGTTTGTTGTGCTGACATTTAGTTAAAAAATAAAGAATTATTGCTAAACACGTTAAAGTAATCTGATGCTGCCATCTGGTGTATAGATTTAAAAAAAACAATATTCTGGGCTTAAGAAATAGATTGTTTCAAGCTTTTATGGTAAGTTACTTTTCAACATTCCAGCCCGGAAATATCATGAGCACGAGGAATAGAGAGCAAAATTTCACCCCGAGAATTTGACAGGAGCGAGAGGCAAGGGGTTATAATCATATATGTATGAGTGTTAATCATGTAGGGTCTTTGTTCCTGTTTTTCTGAACAATATGTGTTTTAAATTTTAGGTTGTGCATCATCTCCCAATGGTATGAACCCAAAATTTAAACTTTCTGATTCACCAATAACTCCATTGCCAAATTTCAAAAGTATGATGACACCACAATTAAAAGAAGCCTTAAAAAAAGTTGGAGTAAAAGCCTTATCTAGAAAGAAAGCTGTTGCTGTTTTATCTCATATATATGATGAAACTCATCCATGTAAATATATATATATATTATTACCAGTTTTTAAATGTATTTTTATCTATGCATGTAAGTGTGTTATAAATCTTAATAAAATTAAGATTTATAACTCAATTTTCTTTTTGATTTATAGTAAGTTATACTTATGGTGTGTAAAAAGTATTTGGGAATGTTAGAAAAACATACAAAAATAAGTAAATGTGTATTACTAGTTAGGCAAGAAATAAATTTTTTAAATAATTACTTAAATGCTAACAATCGATGCTTTTGTTATGGTTTCTTTAAAAAAGTCATTGGTGAAAACTCAAATTTAAGGTAAGATCTGAAAGTTTTAGTTCAATGCTTAATCTATGTTTTAGGATATTTCAAATTTAATTTGCGAGCCCATTTTTACTTTAATATGTAATTTAAGAAGCACTTACTTTATTTTATTATTGTGTGTTATATCACAGTTGCACATTTATTCAGGTTGATTTCTGAATGTAGTAAACATTCAATTTTGATTTTACATTAATTGAATTGGATATTGAGCTGATATATCACATACAATATTCGTAAATACCTGTTGAACCAACAAGCCTTTCATCCCTTCAGTGAGTTGATAAATGAGTACCAAGCTTGCTTGGGAAAACACTAGGGGTTTTCATGTCAGACTGACCACCTGACCAAAACATTTTCTCATGCACCTCAGCACGCAGGGTCACAAAAACTGAACAGTTCACAGTAGGCCTTGGCGTGCCATGGCCTACTGTTGTGCCACTGAGTTTGAGTTAAGTGGAACAGGAAATATATTGAATGCAACTATAATTTGCATTATGTAACAAATGTGTATGATTATTTGTACTTAATTTTTGTAATTTAGTAAGTTGGAAAGAAAACTTGGATATAATAATGATGGAGCAAAAAATATATGCATCAGTTTTTGCAGACGTTGTTTAGTTAAAAATTGAAGTGAAAGCACAAATATATGGGGTGTGTTAAAAAAAATATCAGACCATGTTTTTTTTTTTCATGTTAACTTGAAGCTGGGAAAGCATGATTTTGTGCATTTATGTACCTAGTTCTACTTTGCACGTATGAATGTTTTCCTGCCAACAGAATAGTTAGTTAATAGCAGATCGGTAATTAATGGTTAAATATAATCGAGTACCATCAGATTTTTGCCTTCGTAAAAACATAAAAACAAACAAGTCTGGTGCATTAAATTTTACATAAAGCTTAGCAATAACCAGAAAACTGGAGGGGATGGAAATTAGAAAAAAGGGCCAAATTTAAGTCCCAGAAAGCATGTAGAATATAATGAATCATTTGCACACCATCTTAAAATATTCCAGCATTACTTCCATGTAGTGTAGTAATCCAAGAGTACTACTTTGAAAGAGAGTTTGGGGTGGCCACAGTAGCCTAGTGGGCAAAGTAATGGACTCAGGGCCAGCATGTCATGTGTTCGAGCCTAGTAACGCTGAAGTGTAGGGGAACGATGCACGCAAAATTTGTTGAGAGCTCAAATGTCCTTCTGTTGGTGTGGTGTGATAGTTAGGAGAGGGAGTGCCAGCTCAGGTGTCGTCCTCATCTCTTGACTATGATTAAAAATTACGAGGTCCATCGCCAAAAACCCTCGAGTAGCTGAACATTACGACATTAATATTCACTCGCTCACTTGAAAGAGATTGGTGTAAAAATTGCTATATCTAAATATCAGGTGACTCTCCAACTGCACCTTAAAAAAAGTCAGATAATTTAACACACCTTTTATGCTTAGAGTGTCTGTGGTTTTTAGCTAAATGATTTTTATTATCATTTGTTACCTGATCAGTAAATTCAACTCATGGTAGCTTTTCGAAAGTGTCTCTACTGTGTATAAAATTTATTTTATTCTGTTTTGGGATTTCCAAAACCATATTAATCAGATAATGTAATTTTGAGCTTATGATAGAAAGAATTCAAATATGTGAGACTTGATTCTGCTGAAGATTAGTGTTGATTATATGAATGCTGCATCTTGAATGCATTTAAACCTAAAATTCTTCATAGCATATTATAAAAGAAAATGCAAAATACAATTGTAGATATTGTTGTATAACTATAAATCAGCATTATATAAATGCATTTTCATTTCTTATAGAACAAGATTTTTCATCTTTTTTAAACTTTTCTTTTGAAATTTCGAGGTTATTAAGTGAAATAGTTCTTAATAAAGTTAAAACAATCTTATATTAATGTTTAGTGTAACTGCCATTAATATTCATTAACATTAAAACATTTAGTTTTATTATGGAAGTTAAAGTGTCATGCTGGAATTGTATAAGGTTTTCAAAAAATGCCAGAGAAATTATTCAAATGCTTCACAAAAAAGAAGAACCAATGCAATTTTTTGATTGTTGAACATGTGAGAAGAATTAGATTGGTTTAAAACATGTATCTTTCTAACTGCACTATAAAAGTCTGTTTCATTTTTTAAAAATTTATTTGTATTAATATAAATGCATATGCTCTTGAGCAATAAATGCCTATTTTACTAAAAAATAGTTTTGAAATAGATTTGTTTTTGAAATCAGTAAAATAAAATGCGTTCTTTCATTTTTAATCGAAACTATTTTTCGTAATACTGTAAAACGTTACTTCACAAAAATTTTATTAAATTGACTCTAATAATTTAACAAGTTATATAATATTTATCCAGGGAATGATGACCCTTCAGGAGATCAACCAGATTTGCAGACACAATCATCTTCACAAAATTCAGATTCTAAAAGAAATCTATCACTCCCCAAAAAACGAAAACAAACAGTTGATAATTTGGAGCATCCATCAAAGAAAACTGCAAAATCGAACACAAATAAATCCAAAGAGAAAAAAGAAAGTGCAAGTAATAAAATTTGTAAATCTAGTTCATGCTCTAGTTCTAAAGACTCTATAGAAGAGAAACAAATTCATTTATCAGAAAATAAAACTTCTTCATCAGAATGCAGCACAAGCAGTCCTTGTAAATCAGGCAGCCCCAAGTATGTTATTAATATTTATTATTATTTTAATTGTTATATTATATCAGTCAGATATTTTTCTCAAATTGTTTAACCTGTATTTGTATATTAACTTTTAATTAGTTTTCCTTAAATATAATGTTAAGTGCTCAGTAATTTGATTGCAGAGACTCTCTGAGAGAGACTCAGAGAGTTTGATTGCAGATTGCTTGAAGGAATGATTATTAATAATGCAGTAATATTTTCATTTTTATTTAAGCCATGTTAAAACACTGAATGTTTTCTTTGATATGTTAATTAGACATTTTTCCATTTCAAATTTCATAACATTTATATAAACTGTAAAATATTCCATATTTAATATTTTTTTCAATAAAATTTATCATATGGTAGTTAAACTTATGTATTTTCATATACTATTCTAAAATAGATGTTTATATTCAGCTCATTTAAGTTAAGTGAAATTTTAAATAAACTTAATATCAGCTTTTTTAGTACAAATATATTTCAAATATTAATGTCTATTAAAAAGCTACTCAAGGAAGCTGTTCACTTAATAATAATGTCCTTATCTCTAAATGTTCTAATTGTCAATACTTTATACTAAGTCTGATTTTCAGTATGGAATATTTTTTATTTATGTGATTGTTTATCATTTTTTTCTCAAATGATTTTTCTGATAATACATTATTTGTAAAAAATTTATTGTGAAGAAAAACAAATTTAAACCATAAGCTACACTCAGTGCCATAAAATCTTTAAAAGCATAGTTTATTATGCTGAGATATCTTTGGTATTCTTTCTTTTTATCCTAGGGGATATTATCGTGGCATTTTTGAGGATGCCTTCACATGTTAGATTAGTGTTGGAACAATTCATTGAATGAACAGTTCCTCTACCTTATGTATCCATTAACTTCATCATACATTAATGCAGATCTTAATCTATCAATAACTAAGGAAAAGTCAGTTATAATACCAAATGTATTTAATTAACTATAAGTACTTTTTACTCTTCAAAAAAATGAAGGCACGTTGAAAAATATGTTCGCAATTCTTAATTAAAAAATGAAATTAAATTGTAGGAAGTGGCTTAGACAGTAAAGTTATGAACATTGGCAATATTTTCATAGAAGTTTCTTGTATAAAGCAAGTTTAATACAGTAAAACCTGTGTTTGCGCAGACCACAAAAACAGATTTGTTTGCAGGACCTGTTTTTATAGAGACCACATAAAAAGAAACCACGCAAAAAAATATTTGAAAATTTCATATATACTTACATATAACAACCAACTTTGTCGACATACTACAGAATTTTTTTTATGCGGTGGAGAAGGACAGCATAAAAAAATCATTCTTAGAATATATGTCAATAATATACAGAATTTATGAGAAAGTGCTTCCAAACAAAATAAATAATTAAATTACACATGGAAACATTTTTAAAACATTTAATTTCTTATTGTATACATGGGATAAGTTTTCAAAATGCACATACATAATTCACTGCTACTCGCCATAATCCAAAGCGCACATTTTCCTGTGATGAGTTAGTTCAAAATTGCTTTTGTTGCTCGAAGGTACAATTTCAATTTATTTCTTTTTTGGCACCCTAAAGTAAGTGATAAGTTTTCGCAATGACAATCAGTTGGTCAGTTGCTTGTAAATGTCACAATAACCAGATATGCATGATTGAAGCTCTTTTTGGAATTTCAAACTCTTTTTGGTATTGGTATCTATTTTAAGAAAATGCTTTTCCATTTTGTTGGAAAGCTGGATCCTTGCATATACTTTATTCACTCTCAAAGAACCCAGTTTTTGTTGTTTGTCTTCATAATCAGTCAAATTATTTATATCTCTGTCATTGACAGTTTTGTCTTCACTCGTGTGTAGTGCTAGTGAGTTGAGAGAATGCAATTGAATGTGCGTTGTTGGGAGACTTGATAACAAATGAACAAAGCATCTTAAACTGTATATATGTACATTGATAGAAAACATTTCAGTGGCGCCAAAGCTGTGTAAATTCATTTACCACAAAAATAAAATTGCATAAAAAAGGACCACACTAAAACAGGCTTTACTGTATAGTATGAAATCAAAAGTATTTGGTAGTATGGTGAAATTTAAATCACCTCTTATTATTCATTTAATCGATCACGTGACTTAACAAATCCAAATTACTGTATGACTCAAAATATGATGAATTTGTAATAATGAAAGAGTCAAAAACATTTGTTGTAGAACAAACAGCTACAAATCATGATGGTTAAATGTTGCCAATCAAATGTCGAATTATAACATGTAATATTTTTACACTTCTTAAATCTGCAAAAATAACTTATTCAAATTGTCCAGTTTTATAATGCTGTGAATCCTTTGTGTTGTTCTAAATATTAAAGGCTTGGGCATTCTATATTATTTTGGCCCGCAAAAGGCATTAGAGATGTCCTTATCAGAAGTAAGTTCTTTAGAACCTTTCTTTATAGGTTCATTTCTTAAAAAAATTTTATTGTTTAACTGTGACAAAAATTTATGAGCCTTCACTCCATCTCTTCTGAAGTCCAATTTTTCTAGGAAATTTTTCTATGTAGAATTAGTTTCAATAATTGATTTCTTGAACGTAGCCTGTGCCTTACACAAAGCTATGCAGTCCTACTAAGCCGCAGTGTTGCGAGTGAGCTCTCTTGCTTCATCTCTGTCTGTTTAATCAGACCTGGAAAAATGGCTTGCCAAGTGCTTGGAGAAAAGCTATAAACTGTACCAATTCTCAAACCTAACAAACCTGCCGAAATATAGAACCTACCGTCCAATCTCTCTTACAAATATAATGTGTAAGTTAACTAGAAGAATGATTGCTAACAGATTACTGTATGTTCTAGATAAATTTGGAATAATTTCTGAAAGGCAAGCTGTTTTCAGAGACATAGGTGCACTTCTGAACAAATTGTCTGCTTATTTCAAGAGATAAAGGATGGCTTTCAAAGAAAACAAAGTATCCTTTCTGTGTTTGTGGATTTTAAGAATGCATTTGATAGAGTTTGGAGAGCTGGATTGCTTAAAAGCTGGTTTCATGTGGCATTTTTGGCAATCTATATAAATGGATTAAGAGTTTTTCTGACCAAAGATTTATTAGCGTTAGGTATGGCCATACTTTGTCTGGCTTTAGGCAAACCAAACAGGGTTTGCCTCAGGAGCAGTACT
>BMAO01022873.1:0-16274 GCA_019973975.1 Trichonephila clavata
CTTTGTTGTTCCATATCACACAAAACTGTAACTCTAACAATAAACACAAGTCCTATTATCATGATTTCGTTGTATTGAAATATGGCCACGTGAGCGAACGACAGCTGAGTTGTCACTCTTTTGTGTAAAATTCCTCGACACGATTTTGGGCTAGACAGATTTAAGGTATATAAACACCTCCACATGATAAGTCTTTAGTGCCTCCAGGCTTCGAACCCATAATTCAACAGGGACAATGGCGACCGTGAGTTTAATACAATGACCCTCGTCCATAGCGGCCCCAATAAATTATTGGAAACCTGTATCATAGCTTAGAAATCTTACTTTAAGAAAGGTTAAATACATCTGTACTATCCAGATATTTATATATATATATATATATATATATATATATATAATATATATATATATATATATAGAACACTTTTGCAAAGTGGACGAATCCATTTTATTATCAAATATTTTACTTGAGTGTTAAGCCGTCTTTTTATCGCTATTTTTTACTTTTACTTCTTGATAGTTATTGAGCTGAAATTAATAATTCTTCTGTGGGATTCCATTTTGACGATATATTCTCAACATGTTGCTTTTGCTTTATTAAAGTGAGTGTATGTTTATTTTATTAACATCACACGATAAAGTTTCATGAGAAGTACTGGTGATGAGCTGCGTAATTCTGAACTGTGGTCAAGTGGCAAGGACTACACCTGAGTTGGCATCGCACTTTCTGTACTTCAGAATCATGCTAAAGTAAGGACTTTGAACCACGAATGATTTGGTAATGGTAACGGTTATATATATACATGGAACCTTAGAAAAATCGCTATTATACACTCATCAAAATAAGTTGAAAAAATAATTCTAATTTGCTCAAGAGTTACATAAAAATATAAAGCAGTCCACAATGAGTGCAGCGCAACAACGCTGGTGGAGAAGTGAGTGGGAAATCACTCATCCAGTTGTTTTAATTTCTGTTTCGCTTTAGAAGACTGAAGAGAAAATGACGTCACATCGCTAACAACCAAGCCCGTCTTTCAACCAGCTTCCGCATTTCGATGGAACGAGGGGAGAAAAGGGAGGAATTTATTTATATCAAAGATTAAAGATAATGTTATTTTTAAGTTCGTTACTCATTAACTCTTAAATAACTGCGTGCCGTTATTGAAAGAGATTTTCAATAACCACTACGAAGAAAGTAAGAAAAGGTGGAGAAGTTGAAAATAGGATTAAGTTGTCACACTAAATGCGTGGTAAAGCTTGCATGAAGGGGGGGGGGTTGGTGATAATTAGAGTGAATGGAGTCTTGCAAAAGAAAAGAACAAGTGTTAAGTAACCATAACACATTAAAATACACAAATTGATGTAAGAATTTCCAAATTTGTATCAAGACATTCTCATCCTATTTCAGAGCTGAGTAGTGTTGATATGGGTGGTTAAGGACTGCTCTAGATATTCAGAAAACCTAAGGATAGAATTATTATAAGACGGGATTTCTCTGATGGATTCATTTGTAATCTGTGGTGTGGCCACAGTAGCCAAGTGGGTGGTCTAGGCCTCGGATCATGGCTAACGTGTCTGAGTTCGATCCGAGTACCACTAAAGGCAGGCCATTAGGGGAGAGAAGCACGTTAAATCTGTCGAGAGCTCAAACGTCCTCTCCGTTGGTGTGGTGTGGTCGTTAGGGGAGGGGGTGCCAGCTCAGGTGTCGTCCGCGTTACTTGACCATGGTTCAAAATTACGCGACCGTTGCAAAAAGCCCTCGTGTTGCTAAACAGTGCGGCGTTAATATTCACTCACTCACTTACTTTGGAATCTGTGGTGACCTTAAAAAAATTTTTTGACTCTTTTTTTAAAGAATCAAGAAGCGGCGGAAAGTTAGGATCTATACCAGGCATGTCAAACTCATTGGTATCACGGGCCACATGAACTATTTTATATTAATTTGAGGCCCGCATGTTTCCAATGTTCAAAAATTTAAACAGAATTTTGAAATTATTATATTTTATTTATAAAACTCAATGTGTTACATATTATACATACATAATCGTTTAATATTTCCTTTTATTTTTAAAACTATACATTTTTTATACTGTTTTCTAAGAAAACAAAAATAAAAGTTACAATACCAAATACAATTTAATATTTCTTTTAGAGGATATTCGGCATCGTTTATTTTCTCTCCACGCAAGTCATCAAATTTGGTTAAACATATTGAGCTGATGTAATTTTTAAAAAATGATGATAAATGTTTACATTTAATTTTGGCTTTTAAAAATTTTTGTTATTTTTCAATAAAGAAAAAGTTTGTCGCATAAATAAATGCTTCCAAACATAGCCATTCATTATACAGGTAACATTTTTTCCAAAGGAACACTTTGTCTCAAAACTTCTTTAAATGCCTCAAAAATATTGACTATTTCTTCACCTCTGCTGGTTACAGAATTTCGACTTTTACTTACACTTAAATGTTTTTTTTATTTGTGCGGGCATAATAATATTATTTTTTTTAAATCTAAGCTGCCATCGATTCTAAGCTGCACCCCAAATTCACAAAAACTTTTTTGAAAAATAGTGTAAAAGGGTACATCGAAATCAAATTTGACGAAATTAAAATAAATTTAAAATGAGAACTAACAAGAAATGAATAATTATTTTTTATTAGTATTATAAACTTTTAATTACATACATGCCCCCATAATTTCTATAAATACCACATCCAACAAATTTCTTTCCTTTCGATTCTAAGCTGCACCCGATTTTCAGTAGCATTTACATTGGGAAAAAAAGTGCGGCTTAGATTCGAGTAAATACGGAAATTCTTCTACTTTAATTAATCATTTACTAATAAATTCATCTTTAGTAAATGGTTTCGATCTGTGCTTAAGATTAAAAAAGTGATAATATCAGGGCCGGCTCTAGCAAATTTACCGCCACGGACAGAAATGAAAAATGCCGCCCCTCTCCCGAAAAGTTAAAAAAAAACTATTATTAAAAAAGATAAAAATTGTTCATAAAGCACACCTATAAAACTTGAATATTCCTTGCGTAGAAAAAGGTAGTATATATATATATTAAAAACTAAAACATAAAAAAATCACCACTGTTTTTTTCTGCCTTTTAATTCTGAAAACTTTCTAATCAATTTGTTCAGCTATTTCCTGTTCGATAGCCAATGTAGCTAAGCCATTTAATCTATCTGTAGAATTTGTGAACTGTAAAAATTTTCTTATTAATTTTAATTTTGAGAAACTAATATCTACACTTGCCAAGCTTATTAGCAAAGAAAGTATAATAAATGCTATAGCAAGATTTGGAGCAAATTTTAAAACTTAAACTGGGTTTTTTTTTCTTGCCTGCTAAAGCTGAAACTGACGTTATCTCATCTGCTCAATCAAACGCGTTTACATCCTTCGGTCAACATCATTTCTAAATTTTTACAGTTTTTAATTAATTAAAGTTTTAAGAGTATCTCTTAAATCATATATATTGTACAAAAATTGAAAACAATTACTGTCAGTACACATTAAATTAAATCTGCATTCCAAAGCATTAACTGCTTCATCAATGTAAAAAAATAAAACTCTCCACCTTGAATTTTAATTTAGGATTTTCCATCGGATCATCTTGTGTTTCATAATTAAAATTTACATTTTTCCGTCGAACTCTGTGACGTGGCTGTGTCACCTCAAAGCTCATATATCAATCATGACGGCCAGTTCTTTTGCATCACAGTGCTTTTTATCTAAAGTCACATCTTTAAAAAATTCTTTACAATTTCTTGAGAGTTCCATAATAGATGGTAGATCGTAATATTTTGTTTGCAATAGCTTGCTTATTGGATTTTAATTCAACTAAAGATTTCATACCAAATAATGATGGTCATATGAGCTTGAATTGTTAAGTAGAATTAAATAATCCAGAGGCCTCATCTCTTATAGAGTGGTCAATTTCAGCATTATTATAAAAACTAAGCATCATAAAAACCTTCCAATTGATAACTTAATGGTTTAACAGCCTCTATTCAGCGTTTACAGCTATTTATACTAAGTGACCTTAAAGTTTTATGCCCTTTATACATTTGAATAATATAACCCAAAGAAAAGTTGAAGAAAAAAATAAATTTTTTGAACTATATTTAAAAAAGTACAGGCTGCTAATGATGCTTTTGCCATGTCATTAACGACAAAATTTAAAGAGTGGCTACTACATGGCACATAGATTGTTCGAGGATTTAACGCTCTTATTTTAAATTGAGCTCCTGATTTCTCGTCTTTCACATTCACTCCGTTATTTTAGGCCTGCCCCCGCATATCTAGAAAATTTAGCCCTAATTTTTTTTAAGTTTCTCAACTATTAAATTTGAAAATTCTCTTCCAGTTGGAAACCAAAAACCATCGCATTAGTTTTTTAAACCGCTAACTTCGTTAGAATTAGATTTCTCATTACATGTATATTTACCATAAATGTCATTTGTTCAATCTAGCTGGCATCAGGGGCGCAATCTAAAATTATCGACTAATATTTAGCTTGTTTAATTTTATGAACAATGTATAATTTAATATTCTCATATAAAAGATAATTTGTCTCGTTCTGAATATTTTTCCCTAGAAAGTGTACTTAAATTCTTCCTTTTTCTTTTTCTTTCTAAATTTTCCATAACAAAAATAAAGTATTTTTAAAATTTGGTCAAAATGCCGCCCCGGACATGGGTCCGGTTTGTCCGGCCCTAGAGCCGCCACTGATAATATATCACTAGTTTATACTGCACAGTTGTATTGTCTTCAACAAATTTAGGTGTCTACGGTAGCCAAGCGGTCAAGGTTAGGAAATAGAGTCACACATACACATATGAATCTGAGCCTTGTACCAATGAAGCCGATGCACGCTTTAAATATTTCGAGGCTAAAACGTCCTCCCATTGGTGTGATGGGGAAGTTAGAAGAGGGGGTTTCAGCGCAGGTGTCGACCTCATCACTTGACCATGGTCCGTCGCCAAACGCCCTCGAGTAGTTGAACAGTGAGACGTTAATATTCACTCTCACTGAAGAAATTAAGTGAATGCATTTTTTTTTCATTTTTTTAAGAGCACACACGCATTTTCACAATATATTCATCATAGTTTGTTTTTAAATTTGTGTCATAGTACCTTTTAAAATTATATTCTTTAGAAACTGAATTATTGTTTAGTTTTTACATGTCGAGCACAATATTTTATTCTTGCTTTGGGCATAAAAATATTGCAGTTCCCATTTTTCTTGAAAATTACGATGTTCATATTCAGTTTATCTTTTCTTACTCTGTTCTTGAAGATTGATTACGTTTTTATTAAATAACTTTTTAGTTTAATATGAATAAAAACCAAAATTCACTTTCATTCACAAACTATTGAGTAAACACTATATTTTGTCTTGGCCATCTTAGGGTTTTTAAATTTTAAAAAAATAATGTTTCACCTGCTTCTGGTCACGTTATTCGTTTCTCACTGATTGAAAACTTCAAAGAGAGATACAAGTCGCTCGCTCGATGAATCGTAGTGAAATTTATAACAAATAATATTCATAAATGCATTTAAAAATTTAATAAAAATTAGTTTATTATAGTAAAATTAAATAAATAAATTTAATAAAATATTAAGAATTATTTTCATTTAAAAGCTATTTCTAAAATTAATAAGGATTTAAAAAAAAACAAGAATAGATAACAGAGAGAGAGAGAGAGAGGTTAATATGTTTTAAGTTTACCGGAAATAAACTTCAAAATAAAAAACCCTTTAAAGATTGATTTTGTAAACTGTAATTAATTTTGTAAAATGTCTCCCCGGGCCGCAACCTATGTACTGGCGGGCCGCATGTGGCCCGTGGGCCGCATGTTTGACATGCCTGATATATACGAATGATTTAGTGTGCATTTGTGCCTCTACGTGGCGCATTTTCAATGACACTTTAGCCGCGGGTTTGTGACCTTGACCACTAAGCTAGCACTGTCACGTTATTAGGTGAGTAAGTGAATATTAACTTTGGGCACTATTTAGCTCCTCGAGAGCTTTTGGTGACGGACCTTGTCATTTAGAATCTTGGTTAAGTGACACTGACAACATCTGCGATGGCACACTCTCTCCTGATATCCACCCCACACAAGCGACTTCAACCTCCACATATTAAATGCGAATCGGCCTCCTACACGTCTGGTCTTCAACGGTACTAGGCTCGAACTCATGACTCACAATCCATGTGTCCGTCACCTTAACCACTAAGCTATCGCGGTACTTCATGTATCTTTGAAATGAAATAACAATCAGTTCTCACAATTAATTTAAAAAAAGAGTTGAGATTATTATCTTGATAGAGGCCACCCTATCGAACTATTTTCCGTATAAAAGGCAAGAAAAAACAGGAAGTTAACACAACTTTTATGTTCCTTTGAAATTTGTCTACTCTTTATATCCGAGGATATCAATGTTATGTGCAATGAATACTAGTAGTAAATGAAGCGAATGAGTTTATCATATATTTACAAATTTAGATTGGTTACAGTGTCTGAGAATGGCCAAGGTCTCGAACTCGTGTCCGATGTTATTTCTCTCTACTTATGTGGATTAAAAATTCCTCTGATACTAAATACTCTCCGTGTAGAGAGACTGACGTACGTTAAATATGCCAGGACTCAAATATACTCACGTTAAGATGGTAAGGAATTAAGGGAGTAAATGGTCAGTTTAGGTTTCTATCTCGTCGTTGAACTAAATGTCAAAAGTATGGAATTCGTCACCAAAAATCAAGTAATGAATCCAAAATTAAACATCGATTTTCATTTTTCTTTCACCTTTAAAGTGTGCCTTTACTTTGTGAATGCTAAAATGTTGCGTAATGAACTTTTTTTTGTACTTTTCAAATGGTATGATAATAACAAGTTAAAAGACGCTTAGTCATTGCTACTTAATTTTATATTTTTGGTTTTAATTATTCTACTTTTGTAACCCATTAAGCATGGTTTGATTGATTAATTGCTTATTAGAGGCATACTTCAAAGCAATACGAGGACGATTTGCACGTACCCCGCAATTATCCTATCTTGCACATTAAAAAGAAAATCAAAGACATACATATAAAAAGAGAGAGAGAATAGTTTTTACATTTAAAAATTATACTTTTATTTCCAGAAACAACTATTTAATAATCATTCTTGTTCTTATTGCCTAAACTAAAAAGATGTGAGTGAGAGACTGCAGTGTTTAAGACGATATAGTACCCTAAAAATCATTAAAGTGTCGAAAAAATTTTTATTGGCCTATTTGATATACCGAATCTTTATAAATATACATGCAAAATTTCGAAGCTTTAGCGGCATTTTTCATTAAGTAATGGAGCAATGTTTGATGCTAAACAGCAACTACCCCGTCTACATTTCTGATTATCTACTAGAAAAGAACCTAATAAAAACATGAATTAATTATTTTTCTAATGCGCATCAATGAGATTGACATATATATGCAGTAATAAATCATTTTAAGAAATAATTGTGCAATTCATGCAAAAAATCTTGTTTATGAATTACTTACTAAGGATCAAATGGATTTGGTCAAGATTTAAAAGTTGTGCGTGCTTTTTATGACATTATTTTGAATGAAATTAAAACTTCAAAATTGATTTTCCCAAAGCACAAATACTAAATCTCATTTTGTGATGACGCGAATAATTAAAAATCTAATTCACAAAAATACAAAAACTCTCCCATTGTTATGTATTTGTTTTTGGTCATATGTATACATCCCATATGTGCGAGATTCAACACTTTTATTATTAAAATATTTTAAGATATTTATTTAAGCAAATGCACATATACAGTTCTTAGATTTTGATGTATTTTACCTATAATTTGTTATTTCATTTTTCTTATGTTCGTGTACGATTTTTAGCATGCGAAGGCTTTTAAAATCATGGAAATAAAAAATAAAGGCATAAACATCTTTCGTACATGTTGTGCATTAGCTCTGAGCATGGAATTAGCTCTGAAGTGTGTATATTTATTTTTTTTTATAATTATTATGATAAGGTTATATGAAATATTGATCTTTTATTCGATTTTTTATATATACTCTTTATGCCAGTATACTGTTTAATTTTTCTACATTTGTGCAATTTTTTATGGTAAGAAGTTTTAAATAAGCTAATTAACATATCATAAAAGTATCAGACTATTCGATGAATATTATATCATGCTATTCATGGAAGGAAAACTTCAAACTCATGTTTCTCCATGTAGAATTTTTGTACATATACTGTTATACAAATCCCTAAGGCTTTTTTGATAATTGAATTATTGTTTTGAAATTTTTATATACATTTTGAAATGTATGTTTTGTAAAACTGTGCATGGAATTAGTTCTAAAATAATTTAGTACTTTTTCAAAAAAAAAATCAATATCAAAATTAATGTTTTTTGGTCAAATTTTGGAAGTTTAATAATAAAAAAATTAAAGATTTAGCAGCAGGAAAGAAACCATGCACAGTTTTATGTAGTATATTATAAGGTACTTGTAAAAAAAGTTTTGAAAGAAAAGAGACATAATTAAAAAAGCCTTAGGGGTTTAAAGAAGCTAAGAAAATTTAAATTTTACAAACATTTTGCTACAAATTAAAAAAATTTTGTATGGCATTATTATTAAATATTAACCTTTATGAAATACAATTAATATCAAACATCAAACATTAAAATTTAAAAAAAATTTTTGAAGATGGTACCATATTGCCGAAAAATTTTTTTTGGCTTATTTGATATCCCGAATCTTTATAAATATGCATGCAAAATTTCAAAGCTTTGCTGCATTTTTCATTAAGTAATGGAGCAATGCTTGATGCTAAACAGCAACTACCCCGTCTACATTTCTGATTACCTGCTAGAAAATAACCTGGTAAAAAATTGAATTAATTATTTTTCTAATGCGCATCACTGAGATTGACATATATATGCAGTAATAAATCATTTTAACCCTCTGAGTGGGTGAGGCTCTAATTGAAACTCATTCAAAAGCGGTCTACTTTTTCAAAGCTGGCGGTAGCGAAACGGTTCATGTTTATTTTTGGGAACTGCTTCGAAAATGCACCACAGTTTTATGCCTTCCCCCCTTTAAGATACGGGAGGTCTACAAGCGCTTTTGTAGGGGATGATTTTATTGCTTTTTCGGTTTCTGTGTTGTTGGAAAGGGGAGATTTCTCATTCATAGCTGTTGCCTTGTGAGAAAATTGTGTGATGAACGTTGGATCCACATCACGGCGAACAGAAACCATTCAATTTGTTGAATCATAGTAACAAGCAAATAAAGGATAAAAAATAAAGATTTAAAGAAATGGCGAGTTAAAAGTTGAAAAATATTTTTAATAAGCAAAAGAAAATTTATTTTTTTCTCCTATTACTTTATAAAACTTTAAAAAAATTTAAAAAAAAAACATTTTGGTTTTGGTATTAGATTTGATCAAGACAGAAGTAAACTGTAACATTATTGAATATCAGACTAAGAAAACGCAAACCAATATATATTTTTTCCTGTTTTTTTTTCTTTCTTTTTTTTAAAAAAAAATTATGAGGTAAAAAGTAAAAGTGATCATCTTTTTTAAAAAGCAAAATGAGAATAAATGTAGTATCATTATATACCAATGGATTTCCAAATTTATCTATATGCACTCCCAGGGGTCTATGACGACCTGCAAGAGATCCACGCGAGTAAAAAAAAATAATTTGGGGGCTCATGAGGTGTAAATGGGGGTCTATGATCGTGGTTCTCATTAAACTAGATCATGGCGTTAATCTTTAAAAAAATTTGATCCAGTGGGAACCAGATTTTACCAATTTAACGTTTACTAAATTTAGTGAGGTTAGTTTAACGACATAAAAGGTGACTACCATACTAGGTGACAACATAAATTTTATATACAAGGAATATTTCAGCATTTTTTTCCAAAATTAAGTTAAATAAGTATAATATTGAACGTCACGAATTTTTTTAATTTGTCACAGTCTGTCAGGACATTTTAACCTACGTTTAACATTTAAATGCCCTTACTCAGATTTTGAAACTAAGTTTGAGATTGTTTTTTTTTAGTAATACAGCAGTAGACAATGATTTCAAATAGTCGCTTTGAAAAAAAAAAGTGTCATATTGCAATAGGAACTGATTAGAATAGGTCCTAATGAAGATCTTATAGAAACGGATGTCAGTAATTTTGGCTTTAAAAAGACATACCTGATATTTGTCACAAATTATGGAATATCATTAGAAAGTTTTTAAATGTGTTTTTCCTTGTGAGGGGGAGTTTCACTGAGTTTTCCAAACTCAAAACAAAAAAGAAAGGAAAAGAAAGAAAGAAGTAGGCACTTACGAAAAAGGAAGGTTAGGGTTAAACCTGACAAGATTGATATTAAATATTGAAAATTTGTTATTGAAACACCAGATTCATCCATCTCTTTAAAAGCATTTGTTCAGTTATTTTGTTTTAATTTTAATTCATTATATGCGCTTCTTAAGTTTTAAACGCAGAACTATACTTCATTACAGTTAAAAATTTAATTTTTTGAAAGTAGTAGCACCAATTATCAAAAAGACATTTAAGTTGATAAATTTGCAAAAATTTAATATTAGGTAGGCAGGGGTCTACCCGAAACCGAAAAACATGGCAAGGGGTCTATGAGACAAAAAAGTTTGGGAAACTCTGTTATATACGATGAAGAAACTTGTACATTAAAACTGGGGTTTCTGCATTTTATTATATTTTTCATTTAAAATAACATTAAAGAGAGGTTTTAATACTTTTAATTTATGCAAATTTTAATCCTTAAATTTATACTTTTCTGTTGAATGAATTTTTTCTGCATAAATCAAATCTCTTCATAACAACTTGCACTAAGAATAAAATAATACTCTCCCCACTTCAGCATTTGTGTCGGAACCATTTAATACACTTTCAATCAATAATTTTAATAAGGAAATATATTTTTCTTAAATGTGTTAAATGCGAAAGTGTGTTTCTTCCCATTTTCTGTTCAGATTTCATTTTCATCTTTCTGTTTCTTTAGTATTACATCCTTTAAATGCATATTCGCATATATTTATAAATGGGAAATTGTCATCCGTAACTACATCTTTCAATTCAGTCATTGCAACGCCATTTTACTGATTAATTTTGTCTTTTAAAAACAGTACACTTAGAACATTTTACATAAGTAAAATTAACAGACAATTAATAATATAAGACATTTTATAAGCAATTTTAACATTTAGAGATGTATCCTTAATTCCAGGATTAGAACCTTACAAATTGTTATTTTATTCTTAAATATTAACAGTATAAATTCATCATCCTCATAACTCATTCTATATAGCAAGAAAACCCTACCTTTTGCTTTTGAAATGTTATTATATTAAAAATTTTGGGTAGTTTTGTAAAAAAATTACACATGTGGAAAAAACGGATTATAATTTTTGGTTTTTAAATAATATTCTCTTAAGTGTCGAGAATTTTTCATAATTTAAGGCATAATAACAAAAGCATCAGGTTTTTTTTAAAAAACTTTTGTGGCCCATATATTTGGAAAGCTTGCTCTAATTGAACTGGGATCTCTCTCTTATCATTTTAGGATACTTTTAAACTGTAAGAAAAGCCTAGGCTCTAGGCTGGATCTTAGACAAAGCATACATTCCAGACGACCTGAAAACCAATTAGGTTTTAAGAAATTTAAAGTTTTCAGAGATTTGATTTTAGTTTTGAATTCACTTTAAAGTATTTTTGCAATTCTAAATTGAATTAATTGAAAATATTTTTGAACACAAGCCACTTTTTCGTGTGAAATGGGTATTAACTGCAATTTTAATTTCTAAAATCATTTCTGTTGGCTATGTTTTGAAGCTTTTGAGTTCTCTCACATTTACTTAATTAAGATTGATTTAAAGACCACTATATTTATTTGTACACATAATTTATATAATTTAAAAGCATTTTCTTTGTTTTCATTAATTTTTTCCTGCTTAGAAAATGCCATGACAAAAATGTAAGCAGGCTTCTGTGAGAAATAACATTTGAAAGGGAAGGAATACGCGACTGAAATTTATGAATCTAAAATCCAGCTTTCACAGATGATGTTGCAATTAGACTTCAAAATGTAAATGTTCTGAATATAAATATTGTAAAAAGAACTAAATATTTCCCTAATGTTAAACTACATTATAGTAAATATTTTGTAGTACTACTTTAGTATTTTCAAGTCATGCAACAAAAACCCAAACTTGCTAAACTACCCCGATTTAGAAAAAAAATAGACATTATTTACAAACTTGGTGATTTCGGGATTACCTTTATATCTTTATTATTTTGTGTGTATAAATGTTTTGTGTATTTAAAACTCCTGTGAAAATATTAGGTTAAGATGAAACCGAATAATCTATCAAAGTAACAAATGTTATTAACATTGCTTAAAAGAATATTTTGAATTAAAAAAGATATTTTCAGTCATAATTATTTCAAGTAGTGTTTGGATGTAGAACATAAGTTGGAAAATAACATATTAAAAATTAGAGCTTTACAGACACTATTAGTCTTTGTTTTATGCCTTTCCAAATTTTATAAATGCGTTTTTTTCAGACTTTTAATTTTGAAAATGTGTTTTCTAATCCCAAACGCTTTTTTTTTCTAATCTTGAAATATCTTGTAAATACTCCCAAACATATGATCCATAAAAGTTCATTTGGATTTAAGACTGGGAGCTCCAGTTATGTTTTTTAAAAATCTTAAAGTTAATATTTGAAAAATTTCGTGTTTTTCCAGGCTTAGCTATAAAAATAATTAGTAAAATCCAACAAAGAAATAGATTTTAAATTCTATACTTTTTGTTTCCAATAATCTAAGAAATATAAATCATTTACAATAATTAAATATTTTTAATAATTTAGTATTTTATAAAAGTTTTAAAAAACTTCAAAAATGTTCAATGCTTTAAAATTGTTAAATAATGGCTTGTCAAACTAACTTATTATTTTCAGAATCAATATAATAGTATACTTTGAATATAAAACAAAAATTTATTTTACTATTATAGAACTGTTTATGACTTCTACTCATAATGTAAAAAGAATGAAATATATAAATATGTAACTTAGTGCAGTCAAAAACAATCATAATTTGTAAAACTCCGGTTCCACTACTAATTCCAATACATTTTACAAACTGTAGCTAAAAACAATTATATACTTACGGGACCAAATATTTATTTATATATGGAAATATTTTTCCTTATTAAATATATAATGAATAATTACAAGATGATTTCTAAAATCCTAAAAGCCTTTAATGGAGAAAAGCCCGACATAATTTGGATAGTTAGAAATTTCATTATATAAATATGCATGCTTTAAAACAAATAAAATTGCAAAGAAAAAGCAATTTACAAAAAAATTTGTATCTACTGAATATAAAATAAATCAGAATTCATCCTCAAATATACATAATTGTGTAAGAAAAGGTTTTGTTCAATTTACAAACAATTGCAAAGAAACTTTTATAAATAATAATTTAAACAGGTATAAAAAGCAAAAATTATCAAAGATGTATACAAAATATTATTAAAATTTGCTATAAAGTTAGTCAAAGCAAAATACCTTTTACAAAGCCAAAAGTTTATCTAAACAATTGTACATTACTGAAGCTAGAAGTGTACATATGCATATAGAGGGCAAAAAGAAATATATTTGTTCAAAACATTATTTTTAAACCGTTAATTTTAAGAAAAAAGATTTTTGTATACATTGATAGATACGTCATTGATTGATTGATATACGTCGTTTATAGCACTGTCCCAGTGTGATATTTTTCGAAACACGGCGCTGCACACAGTCCAACATTACAGTCTTTACATTCAAAACGTGTTTTTCTTCGAATGCGTTTTCCGTTATCATTTTTCTTAAGGTTGCATACGACACATTTTCGTGGTGGTTTGTTTTTCTTGAAGAGTCACTTTCCACATATGAAGCCATTATGAAGCACATATTTCCATTCATGCCTTCCAATTAAACGGACTACATTTTCAGAAATTTCAGAGGTAACAAAGTTTCGAGAATCGGAATTACTACTTCCTTCTTCTATCAATCGTTCAATCAGTTTCATTCGAAAACCAATATGATTTAAAATACCACCATTTTTTTTATAGATAGTGAAGGAATTAATTCCACACAATTTGATTTAACAAATGTCGAAAAATCTTCTTGTAGTATTTCCTTTGTTGATTTCGGGCAACAGGATAGTAGGATAGACACTGGTCTGATCTATCAACACCACCCATGGTGGTATTATAAAAACACCGCTGCTTTTGATTTCATTTTCACAGAATCCCGTTTCTTAGCTTTCACTTCCATCATATCAGTGTTATGAAAAATGCTAATCATATGCAGGGGGTTTTGTCCTTGTACTTCAAAACACACATTTTTCCCTTTTGGAAGGCCATAATTTCCACTTTCTTCACTTTAGAACTTTTTAATGAAACAGGTAAACCTTTTCGAGGTAACGGACTCGTGGCTGGCGTATCATGAGTTCTAGCTCATTACCACTGAAGAGCCGCCGTGTAGGGCACGATGCACGTTAAATCTGTCGAGAGCTGAAACGTCCCTCTGTTGGTGTGGTGTGGTAGTTAGGAGAAGGGAGAGGTGCTAGCACAGGTGTCATCCTCGTCACTTGACCATGGTTCAAAATGACGAGGTTCGTCGCCAAAAGTTCTCGAGTATAGCTGAACAGAGCGACGTTAATATTCACTCACTCATTCAACCAAATTGTATGAAATTTACGGAATAAATGAAAAATATTAGAAGTGGAAATATATTAAAAATTCAATTTTAAATTTTAAATATCCAAAGAATTATTAGTATTTATGGTAAATATTTTTCAACTGCGTACGCGAGATACATACACAAATATATTTTTCGAAATTCAAATGCAGAATTTCAGTGCAGCTAATATAAAATTCCTGGTTTTGTATGGTTAAGATTACAAAAAATGTCCAAATTTTAATTACTTGTTCTTCAGCCAATCTCTATAACAGAACCTAAATGATAAGGATTTTGCATAAATAGATATTTTTTAACTTGAATTTAAAATGGATCTTTATATTTATTTATTGATGCAAATGTCAACTGTAAATTTGTCCAGGTGCTTTTCATTTCTCTTTGGCCAAGATTCAAGCTTAAAAATTTGATCTTGTTGTTCCATTCTCTTTGAAGGAAACTGAAGTTCAGACATTAAAAATTCTATTATAATTTGTTATCTAAACAATACAAAACTAGGGATTGTATGTAAGATACTCTGAACACCTGGCTTTGATATTATGAAAAACTAAAGGATTTAAATAGGTTTTTTTTGTTATTTTTATTAATGCGTACAAAATTTTTGCAAGTTCTGTTGTACAGAAACTTAAAAATTATTCATGTTTAGAATTTTAAAAGTTTAACAGGTTTTAAATTTTGAACTTTTTTTTTTTATAAATTTTTGACATAAACGAAATAATTCCTTTAAAAAAATAGAAGTATTAATTAAAATAAGAAAAACGAAACTGTAAATTATCCTCATTGTTTTGATATATACTTTGAATTTAAAATAGATATATCATAGATATTTTTAGAGATACATTATAAAAAAAACTTAATCCTACTTGAGAATTTTAAGGTAAAGAAAAAAATGTGATTTTGTCAAAAGCTACACTTTTCCTTCCCAATTAGTTGAATTTCAAATTAATATTAAAGCAAAAGTGAGTATATCATCTATATTACTTATGTGATGGAAATTTTAAAAAAATCATTTAAATGAAAGATTTATACAAACGCTTAGATCATGAAAACTACATCAAAGAATTTATTTAATTCAAACCCAAAAATATTTCAAGTCAAGTTTTACTTACAAACTTTAACTGATAGTCCGTACGCTCTGGAGGTTCTTAAATTCTTCCCAGTTTTTTACGATTGCTGCAGGGGAAGAACGGGGCAAGCCATAAAACTTTCTGTCAGAGTCCTTTGTGTCACCCCAACCCTCCCTAAATTATCCTTCAAGATGTTAAGCCTTTAAAGGGGAAAAGGATTTCGGAAAAAGACGTCTCTAACACTTTCGAAGCGGTTACTTGAGAGGAAAAAACACGTTTGGTGCATTTTTGGTGAGTCCACGGTCTTACGGGAAAAAACGTGTGGTGCGTTTTTGAAGCATCTCAGGATGGCAGAAAGAAGACGTTTGGAACGCTTAAGGGTTAAG